>JAJAGP010000915.1:134111-264243 GCA_025084515.1 Ancistrus triradiatus | reverse complement strand
TGTTACACTGTAAAATGAAATCTAATGATTAAAATCATTCAGAAATCCTTTTTGTTGTGTCACTCCATATCCTATATGCCTTAATTATTTTTTCAGAAGAAATCCATAATATTTTACTTTAAAATACATGTTACATGTTAAAATACTCTTACCCTAAGATATTCCCATGTCTGGAAATTATGGATCATACATCAAGTAAAAAAAATGGGACTGTGGTAGCCTAGCGGGTAAGGTACTGGACTATGGACCAGAAGGTCCAGGGTTCAAATCCCACCTCTGCCAAGCTACCACTGTTGGGTCCTTGAGCTTGGATTGTGAGATTGTATCAGTTGTATGTTGCTCTGGATAAGGGTGTCTGCTAAATGCTGTAAATGTAAGTAACATGATCAATAGTTAGCTGGATCATCTGGGCCTTCTGAAGACCATGGTAAGATCCAAAGTGAGATCTCTGTCATTTTTTAGCTGTGTATTTGATGATATTGTAACTATGAGTTGAGAAGGTCCTCACACTAAGATGTTCTTCCAGTACCAGTTCCAGTCGTCACACTACAATGTTCTGGTACCAGCTCCAGTCCTCACACTAAGCTATTCTTCCAGTACCAGTCCCAGTCCTCACACTAAGATGTTCTGGCACCAGTTCCAGTCTTCACACTAAGATGTTCTTCCAGTACCAGTTCCAGTCCTCACACTAAGATGTTCTGGCACCAGTTCCAGTCCTCACACAAAGATGTTCTTCCAGTACCAGTTCCAGTCCTCACACTAAGATGTTCTGGCACCAGTTCCAGTCTTCACACTAAGATGTTCTTCCAGTACCAGTTCCAGTCCTCACACTAAGACGTTCTGGCACTAGTTCCAGTCCTTACACTAAGATGTTCTTCCAGTACCAGTTCCAGTCCTCACACTAAGATGTTCTGGCACCAGTTCCAGTCCTCACACTAAGATGTTCTTCCAGTACCAGTTCCAGTCCTCACACTAAGATGTTCTTCCAGTACCAGTTCCAGTCCTCACACTAAGCTATTCTTCCAGTACCAGTTCCAGTCCTCACACTAAGATGTTCTGGCACCAGTTCCAATCCTCAGCATCCTGCCTTTAGGACTGAGTTTCTTCACTGTCTGTGTCTGTGTGCTGCACCAACCATGTTTCAGAGCTTCCACACAGCCCAAGCGCTGGGTCTCTGGTAGTGCAAGTGGACCAGGGGTGCACATTTTATTGCATGCGTTTTAAAAAATGCTGGAATGTCCGGGTGATCCACCACTGTTTTTGTAAGGTCTAAGAATTGAAGCATGGGCTCCACCCCCAGAGGATTTCACAACAGAAAAGCCCTCAGTCCACAGAAATCAAAACAAGGAGCTTGGGTATGTCACAAGACGATAAGAAACAGATTCCAATCATGCCTCCAAGAGGACATAAGAAAAAAAGATACCAAAACAGAGATGTGATGTCCGTGCACAACACCTAAATTTCCGGATACAAAGAAGAGGCGCGTGGCTGGCGCGCCACTAGAAGAACAAAAGCAACAGTGGAGATCGACTTCAAGCGTGACCTTGAACAAACAGTCAGGAAAAAAAACTCTCCAAGCTTTTAAAAAAAGTGCTCAAGGGGACACATGCTGAAACAATTTCAGCCCAAACAAGGGCAGATTCACTGAGTGTGTTTACATTCATTTAATAATCCGATAAAACTGCAGAAAGTCAGATTTTGTCAGTAATCTGATCCACGAGTTTAGATGCGATTGGGTAATCAGATAATGGGAAACCTCCAGGCTTAGTGACGACTCGCGCAGTAATCGGATTTCTACTTTGCAACCAGCCAATAATCTCACAGAAGGATGTGATATAAACTTCAAACTTTCATATTAAATAACAAACTTCTTCATTTTCTCAAGCATATATTGAGTTTGAGTCCCACAAAATGTTCAATAGCCTCATAGCAGGTGCTGCATTTAACTCCGGGGTTGCCAGATCCCACAAGTTATACAAACAACAAAGGTCTATGGAAACAGATCTCGAAGGTAGCTAAGCCTGTAAGAATAAGCGGATCTGGCAACAGTGCATGCATGCGCAGACTGAGAAAACTAATTTTAATTGTAGTATGGGTGTATATGCTCTGAGAAATCTGATTGCTGGGATAAAATCCAGCTCTCTTTATCGGACTTCTTATTCTGATTTCTAGATCGGAGTATGCTGTATACAAGACCACTTGAATAATCGGATAAGCACTCGTGTCTCGAAGGGTACGAGGTACAGAGCGTACACCATGGTGGCCTACAGATGTAGGATGCTCTGCCACCCAACCTGGATAAAGATGAGTGAATGATGAGGAAATCTATTACGGGCATCTACGTACCATATTTTTACCACAGTGGGTGTTTAGAGAGTGGTGGCTTAAAGGCTAAGGTACTGGGTCCAAGGTTCATATCCCACCTCTGCCAAGCTGCCACTGCTTGGTCCCTGAGGTAATTATATCATCTTTAATTCGCTCTGGATAAGAGCATCTGCTAATTGACTAAATGTAAACATACACCCTGGACGGACACCACTGCGTCGCAGGATTCTGTAACTGCACTACGTTGCCTTCATGCTGCAAATCCCACATGGGGTTTGAACCCTGGCCCTTAGGGACCACTCTTCCAGCAGCTGACTCTCACCACCATCAAGTCACCAGAGCTGCCAAAGGAAATATTTTGTAATTTACTGTAAACTATATTGAATATATTGGATTTTAGCATGTGTTTATACAGCACTGTGCAAAAGTCTTAGGCCACCATTAAATCTGTTGTTTTAGTAATGGCATAGTGACCATATATAACATATCCTCAATGATTGGTTGCAAAAATTTCAAACTTGGATTTGTTGCTTTGTGTGTGTGTGTGTGTGTGTGTGTGTGTGTGTACCTTGTCTTCCTATACTTGACAGGAAAAATGTGGCAATTGTGACTTGTGAGGACTGTTTTGCCATTCCTCACTTCTTTAATTGCTTTTTTTTAAATAACAAAAATGAAAAACAATTCCCCACAATGATAGAAAGACAGGACATGTGTGTGTGATTCTGTTCTATCAGTTGTTGACAGGTAGTAATGTGATTGTGTACGTGTGTGTGATACTCTGATGACTGTAAGTGAGCTGCGTTTGATAAAACAGGTATACGGTTTCTCAGTATGAACCTTTATGACTTCCTGCATAATGAATGTTTTGAAAGCTGATAGTTTTTGGTCTGAGGGAGCTCACTGACATGGGCTGAATCCCAAATATTTCTCTGTGTCCTGAATAAATGCCAAAATGAATGATTAGCAATATATATGAGCCTTATAGGTGCAGCACCTTCGAGGATTAAACCATAGAAGAGTAGAGGTGTTGGAGAAATGTGCTGAAGAAAGTGATTTGTAATATTTGTAATGTTTTAGATTTATCTTATGTGATTAGCTGAAATGAAGATCCAATAAAGTTCCAATATTGAAATGTTTCCCACTGGTTTAATACACAGAGCTATTAGCTATTAGTGACCTGGGTTTCCCCGACCAGTGCTGGGGTAGTTACTAAAAAAAAAAGTAATCCATAACTAATTACTCCTTACTTAACTAAAATTGTAATGGGATTACGTTGCTTATTACTTCCTGAAAAATGTAATCTCATTACTCATTACTTTACCTTTAAGTTACATTCTAAGACCTGTACTGGATCTACTGGATCAAATCTACAAACAAATCTAAAAAGTACAAAAATGGTAGACAATAATTCCTTCCATAGTTTATTTAGAAACAAAATGTAGCAGCAGCAGCAACATTAAATTATAATCAATATGGACTTGTTCAGAGAAAATAGTAGTATCAACTATCATTTTAGCATTCACCCGGATTAAATGCTTCATCTTAATGTCTTAGGCTTGCAGGAAACAAATTTTAAAACACAAACAAGCTTTTATTTAATGGGTCTGGAACCAACAGACCTGTTTTTGTGATCTCCACTAGCATATAGATAGAAGCCCCCAAATTTGATCCTGGGACCTTTTGCTGTGTTCCATTACGCTCCAAACGAAGCTGTCTGGAACTGGCAGTGATGGTGCTGCACAGCTCAGGTGACAGGACTTGACCCTGAGCTGTGGTGAAGTTTGGTCGGCATCCGGTTTCCTCTCAAAACACGTGTCGCTTATGTAGTTATTCTAAAGGGTATGAGTGTGTAATGCATGTGATGGACTGGCATCCAGTCCTGGGTGTATTTCCACCTCGCATTCCTCTCAATGTTCCCAGGCCATATTCCAGACCCCGTCTGCGGCAACCCTCACCATAAGGTAAAATGAATCGTATGGAATTGAATCGAGTCTGAATCAGCACATCCGATCTCTGATTGCCTAATGCACGTGTTGAAGATGTGCCACGTAACATTGGCACCAACAAGACAGATAGGCCACCAGTCCTGCTTATCCAACTGTCCAACTGAAGACATGACATGAGGACTGTTCCAGAAATGAGTGATTCTAGTTGCGTCCAAACAGATCTCATACAGGGGTTCAGGTCCAGAGGCTTGGTGATTGGGTACCAGTTCCAAAAAGGGCAGCACCAAAATCTAAGCAGTGTTTTCCAACAGAACCCATTGTTCACTGATCCACTACCAATGGATCCAGTCATATATTTATTACTAACTGCTCAGATGGACCCATTGGCTTTCATTTCATTAGTTGAAGTTGTGATTATATCATTTTTGCCACTTGTTCAAGGACCTGTTCGTTACTGATACAGTACCAAAGGGTCCCATGGTTTGGTGTGTGGTTCCTGTACAGAACTGACACCAACATCACCTACTATAAACAAAGGTTGATCAAGTTTTAGTGCTAGCTCAAGACCAGTACCAAAGGTTCCAGTTGTATAATTTTTAGTTCTTGCTCCAGTTTGGCACTGGGAGCAACAAATGGTTTCAATCCATTACCAAAGGTTGTTCTTGTATTACACTCATTGCCAAAAAAAAATAACCGACCAAGAAGGAGTTGTTGGAATCGAATACACCTTGATCTGAATAAATGTGCCCCCTCTCAAAGACTGTCAACTGGACAAAATGTCTTTGAGTGTGCCGTACAGGCATTTCTAGCAACAATCTCTCACCAAGAGGTACAGTACCCAAAAGTAGCCTCTGAGAGCCTTTTTATAGAGCAGTGGGGGAACTTTTATTCCCTCTTGTGGCAAGACCCAGTGTCTAATCAGATCACACCTCATTTACAGTACATATCTGCCTGAGACCTCTTAGCCAACGATTCACTAACAAAGGTCCAGTCATTTGGACCTTGCCCAACACTGGCACCACCAAAACCCATTGCCTACAGACCAGTACAAGACAGATAAACCAAAGGTTGTGATTATATGTTTGTTGGTGCTTGTTTTGGTACCTGTTCAAGATGGGCAGCACCAGGACCCATTAGACACTGGTCTAGTACCAACTGATCATGGGGTGTAGTGTTTGCCTAGACAGGGACAGTACCAAAAGTTCCAGTTGCATCGGCACCAGGAAGAACCATAAATGTCAGTCCGGTAACCAGTGCTGTTATTGTATTATGTTGTGCTTATTCAATATTGGAACTAACTGGACCTGTTGACCAGCGGTTCAGAAGATTGATTCGTATTTGGTGCTTGTTGAAGACCCTGTCTTCAATCCGGTTCTAGCTGAGTGAAGTGTGGTAGCTTTCCAAGACTGACAACAGTTTAATGGCTGATTGTATAATTGTTGGCACCAACAGGACCCATTAGCCACTAGTCCTATGCCAAAGGGTCCAGGAGTATGGTGTTTGGGAGTATTACTGATGGTTGGTAGCAGCAGCAGTGGCTATTAACAGTAGCTGATCAAGACTGGTACTTTCCCAAATAGACACAGACAGGGCAGATTAGTCAATGGATACGTACCAAAGGCTCCAGCTGTATAAGTCTTTAGTTCTTGCTTAAGTTCTGCACCGGGAGGAAGCATTGGATTTCAGTCAAATACCAAAAGTAGTTTTATTTTTGTGCTTATTCATTTAAATTTATGTCATGTAGCAGACACCCTTATTCAGATTGACTACAATTACAATTCAGGCAGTTTTGGGTTAAGGACCCAAGGACCCAACAGTGGCAGCTTGGCAGAGATGGGATTTGAACCCTTGACCTGCTGGCTCAGAGTCCAGTTCCTTAGCCACTAGGCTACCACAGTCCACGTTTCCACCATCAACAGGAACCATTATCCTACTGATCTAATACCAAAATTGTATGGAGTGTGGTGCAATTCAACGCTGTTGCTTCTAGATCAGTTTGACTTTTTAGCCAAATATGGTGAATATTGATTTTAGTGCTTGTTCAAGATTAGCCACTGGCCTAGTTCCAAAGGAACTCTGGGGTTCCAAGATGGGCTACAAGAGGAACCATTGCCTCAAGGCCAATGGCTTCTGGACATGGTTATAACATAAGGTTTTTGCACAGTAACGTTTTAAGTGGCATTTGTGAATGTAACTCTGTATTGTAGAGCTTGATAGAGGTTTGATAACGTAATCCCTTGGCCATGTGGTTCTATCAGCTATTGGTGAAACGACGGTTCTTGAATTTGCATTTTCCATACCATCCCATCTTTTTCTGATTTGGGGTTGTAATTCTAGCCACAGATCCAGTACAAAGGGTTCTAGTTAAATAATTTTACTACATAATTAGTACCTAATCGTGGTACTTGGGTGGTGCAGCAGGTCGGGTTGGGCAGCATGCGCAGACACTATTGGCTGTGTGGCTGCCCTGCCTGCTCTGCAATCGACAGGTGTTCCAACCAGGGCATGCTTACACCTGCACCCAGTGCTCTGTGTGTGTGATGCTCTGCCATGGCCTGGCATCCACTCCCTATATTGGCATATTGGCATACCTGCATCCATTCCAGTCTTCCTCTGCGACCTTCATAGCAAGACGAATTGAGTGGATCGTATCGAATCGAATCGAATCGTTTGCCTTTGGATCAGCGAGTCCGGCCTCGGTTAACCCAAAGCACACGTCAAACACGTGAGGGCGGGGCCGTAACGGACGGTGTTGAGACTGTGCGCCAATCACAGCCGCGGCCTTCTGTTATTGGATCTCAGCTTAACCAATTGGCGAGGCATGTGTGGAGAGAGCAGCCTGTGATTGGCTGTCTCTGTATAGACTTGGAGTCGGCACGTGTGTCCGAGCACATGCTGACGTTTAGAGAAGAGACAGCAGGGAGGAGAGAAGGAGGAGAGCGGCGGACGAAACGGCATCGAACCGCTGTCTAACGCTTCTACACCGAAGACTAAAGCGTGTTTGTGAGGTGAGATGATTTTATTTTATACGCTTTGGCTTGTTTCGTGTCGTGGAAGTCCTGTACGGGTCGGTTGTTGTGGGATAAAAGCCCGCCTCACGGGGGCGCTTCAGTTGATCGTGGCTTTGTGGTAATAAATAACGGCCGTTTTTGTCCACGTTTCGGTTTTTCTACAGACGCTTTATTGGATGATAATTTTACATTTTTGCATTTTATTTTACTGGCACCACATACCAGATTCAAGGCTGTCGGTCGTTTTTTTGCTGAATCCGCACCGCTATCTTACTTTCTTCCCTGCCCAAGGAATCTCTCAGAGAAGTTCCGGTGTTACGCTGATGTCTGTTAACCAACGTAAACTGCTTCCCTTTGGGGGCCGCTGTGACACCGAAATCTGTTACCGCCACAAACTGTTTCGTAACGGCTGTTTGTGTTTCAGAGCCAGAGCTTATGTGCCATTCCACCGAATGGGTGCCATTTTCGTACTCCGGACATTTCATATATAGATAATGAGTATAATTACCTGTAAAAACATGTTTATTATTAAGTAAAGTGTCCTGCAGAGTGATGCAATTGCACATTTAAGGAAAGTCATACATACAAACAGGAGTAACTTACATAGAAAAGTCTCTAAACGCATAAACCGAGTTAGAATTGTCTCTAGTCGAAAGGTGAGATTTGGCAAGAACAAGACAAACTTCGGCTCGTTAACGCCCACTTCTGCTGGCATACCCACAGTCTGATGCTAAAGTTTGGGCACATTTGGTCATTTGAAAATGCTGAATTTCCTAAACACTGCGTCCCCAAGAAACAAATCCGAAATCACCTCACAAGTTGGGAGATGAGAGGAGAAAAAAGTCCAATAAAGCCATGCAATCGTTCTAAAATATCAAAGGAGTTTAAAAAAAACTCTGGTTTGCTTAAGATTGGCACCCTCACGACCCACAGGCCATCTGGCCACTGTCAAAGATTCAGGGTTTTGGTTCTAGATTGGGTCTTGTTGTAGCATTTCTGCACTGAATTGCTGCCACAGCTGATGCCTAATCTAGAACCGGGCTGTGCTTTTACACTGCAAAAGAGCTGGTTCTTGTTCGACAAACTTGACTTCGACTCGACTTGGCTTCGAAGAGTGTACATCCCAAATGGCAGTTATCCAATGGTTCCTGCAGCAAAAGGAACCATGGGCCATTAGCGAGTACCAAAGGTAGATCATGTTTTGGTGCAAACCAGACCAGCCGGACACTGATCCAATACGAAAGCTTCCAGATGTTTGCTTTCTCCCTGCCTGTTCAAGATCAACATTCATAAGCCAACAAATCGGTTAGCAATGGTTCCAGTTGTAAAGTTTTTGGTACCTGGTTAAGACACTAACAGGATGCATTGCTACCAGTTTCAGTTCTTGCTTTAGCACTGACTGGAGCCACATAATATCATATCCTATGCACCAGTGGTCCAATACCAAAATGTTCCAGCCATGTGATGTTTGGTTTCTCTACCACTTACAAGCTATTGACCATTAGTCCGGGACCAGATGTTGAGCATGTTTTGGGCTTTGCTTAAGACTGGCATTGACAGCATTAACTGACCACTGGACCAGTACCAAGGTCTCCAGTCGTGTGTTGTTTGGCTTCTGTGTCAGAACGAGCTATTGGGCATTAGTCCAGTACCAAAGGTTGGGGAGGTTTTTGGTACTCATTTAGGACTGGAACCAACAGAGATCATTAACCACCTAAGTCTGAAGTCACTACAGTTATTACTATAAATCTGGCATGAAGTGGAACCGTCAGCTTTAAGTCCAGTACTACAGATTGTGATTATTTGAGAATCAGAAATCTTTCTTACTGTTTGTTATCTGAACGAAACTGGCATCAGTATGACTGACCGACCACCAGTCCAATGCTAGTGGTTCCAGTTGTCTGGCAGCAGATGGACCAAAGTTTGGCTTTCAGTCCAGTACCAGAGGTCCTAGTTGAATTATTGCTCAATTTAGACACCACATGAACCCTTTAGTCACCGATCCAATGCCAAAAAGTCCAGGTGTATGGTGTTTGGTACCTGCTTGAGATGGCCACCAACAAGACACCAGAGAAGAGGGTTGGGTATTTATTTGCATTTTATCGATTCTGATTCTGCTTATCGATTCCAAGATTCAATTTAAAATGGGGAAAAAATGGTTGCCCAAACCTTTACATGAGGAGTCGCATTCTCAGTAGGGCTGCACATGTTCACGTATCTGCAGATGTATAATTCGGCCTAATGGCACTTTGGAGAGATTGTGAATCATGGTTGGAGGATGGGCGTCGACCTTCACTAAGTGTGTGTGTGTGTGTGCCAGAGAGAATAGGAAGAGACCCTCGCTGCATTACTCTGCCTTCAATACCAGGCCACGCCATGCCACATGACCCCCATTTTCTTGCATCAGACAACACACACACATCCACACACACAGAGCCCCTCCCATTACTCAAGAGGGTTCAGACTCTCTGATCTCGCCTTCAGGCCTGCTCGTACCCACGGAAACAGAATGTTGGAACCAATTTGTTGTCCTTATCCTTAAGTTAATTGGTATCATGTGACTCTCTGTCCTTTACCGCACCAGTCATGCAGTCTGTAGAAAGCGCTTCGTCCCAGGCCTCGTCCGATTGGCCGAGCTCCGGAGAGGACGACTTGGAGGTTTTCCTGTCTGAGGAGGGGAGATCGGGCGTCGGCGGAGGTCACAGCAGGTCATCCCTGTCTTCGTCCTCATCTTCCTCGGGGCTGGGATGGAGCGGCACGGAGAGCGAGGGGGAGAAGGAGAAGGAGAAGACTGCGGGGACACAGGGAGATCTGCTGTTCGCTCAGAAAGTGAGATTTGTCGTCGCACAAATAATTACACCTCACACTGTTTTGGTAGGCCTGCATGCTTAGGGGCAGCTCAGTAATGCAACTAACAAAGTCAGCACCGAGGTAGAAGTTCAGATGTTTGTTGTAAGCCTATTAGGTCTCAGCGAATGCATTTGCTGCTTTCTTTTATTCAAACCTAGTTGCCTCAGCCCAGCACACCCAATCCGCCTTCAGCAGAAATCTGCCCACTGTGGAGAATGACTGTAGTCCTACATAATTAATTTAATTGCGATTATTTTATAATAATTACGCCTGGACGATGATGTAATATTGTGACAGGCCCGCACATGCCATCGCCCTGATGTTTTGTTTAGTCCTCTCACTGGAATGTGTTTTCTTTAGAGCCAGACGCACTTCGTTACGCCTAGATGTTCCGGCTTAAGCCTGATTCGTGTGTCCTGGTGTCCTTTGGTTGAGATAATAATGTGTTACCGGGTGGGGAGTCATGATGAAGAGCCTGTTTTTGTTTTAGTGTGGCTGATCAGGCATGGCCGACTCTAGATGCAGAGCCAAACGTAGCAAAAATAATGATCTCTCGACCAAAGAAACTGAGTCCGTGGACTTTCTTGGGATGATGGAAGCTGAAAAAAGTAGTGTTACCTCAGTTCTCAATGCATTTTGACCAGAAAACATTAACATTTACAGCATGTAGCAGACGCCCTCTCCAGAGCGACTACAATTGGTACAATTGACAATCAAGCAATTGTGGGTTAAGGGTCTTGCTCAAGGACCAAAGTGGGCTTGGCAGAGGTGGGATTTGAATCCTGGACTTTGGGTCCTATTACCTTAACCGCTTGGCTACCACATCCCACACGACTCGTTCCAGCTGAAACGCGATCATGAGTCACGAGTACAGTAACAGTGATGCCGTGATTCAGATTCACCAGTGGCTTCTGGTATTACAGTGCTGTATTCTTGGTGCCCAAATAAGCCTCTAGTGGATTCATAAAAAAGTTTTTCCTCCCTTTCTTCTTCTTTATGTTTTTCCTGTTTATCGCCTTTCTCGTTTAATTATCCCCTTCCCCTATGTCTCTCTTTATGGTTTCTTTCCGGGCGTTCCCATCCGTTTGTCTGTCCTTTACGCTATTTACTCCTCTCTTCTCACGTTCTCTCTTCCTTTCCTTCTTCTTTCCCCCCCTCGGGGGGGGCTCTTTGGGGGGGGGGGGGGGTGGGGGGGGGGCGGATTGTGGGCCGGGGGGGGGGGGGGGGGGGGCAAAAAAAAAAACAAACACAAAAAATGCCCCACTCGCGCGCGCCACGTCCGACTCACTGTCTTCCCCCCAAGGGCACCCCGCGCGCTCCCTTCCGCTCGTGTCTTTTTGGTGCGAGTTCAGGTCCTCCTGGGCCCATCGCCCTACCCTTATTACCGAGCTCGGATGAAAGCGCCAGCGTGGCCCCCGGACGTTGTTATGCGCGAGGTGCCCCGCTTCCCCGGAGCCTGTGACGTATCGTCCCAGCCCCCAGGGGCGGCCCCAGGGGGCACGGGCACGACCTCCGGACAGGACACACCGCCCGCTCCCCGCCGCCCCCCCGGGGGGCGAAGGTGGTGGGCGGCTGGTTTTAGCGGGCGGTCTGTCGTAGCCGCCCTCCGGGGGACTAGGGCCCCGTTGGTGGACGTGGGCCGCGTAGAGGCCGGTGCAGCTACGGATGGGGAAGAGTGGGGGAGGAGGGCCAGCAAAAGAGGTCGTACGAACCCGAGTAATATCCCCACCAACGCCAGGCCCAAAGCCAGCGCCCCAACACCCGCCGGTTCTGGCCGCGCAAAGATTCATCCATTCGTCATGCGCAGCCCCCCCCTTCGCTATTCCCCCGCGGGGTTTCCCCTCACCCCCCCACTGGTTCCGGCGTGCGACCGTACTCTCCCGGGGCCTCCCACGGGACACGCCGCCCCCCCGCGCCCGGCAGAGAAAGCGTAAAAGTCAAAGCAGGACCTGAAGCCTCTTAGTCTCTCAGGCTGGAGCGTGCAAACAATAGTTGAGTTCAAACAACAGTGGTTTTGCGTTTACTTTTCAGTTTTCAATCCATTACTTCACTAAGTTAACATTAGTTGCGTTATCCTCCACCATCCCTCCCCTCCGGTTCCACCCGCCCACGGCGGCCACCTAGTCGGCGCCCGCGACTCCCAGGGCGCGCAGCGTTGCCTGGCCCCCAGTATGGGCCCCGTATGAACTTTCGCCTGAACGCGAACAACCCCCACCCCGCCCCTCGTTTTCTTCGGGGAGCCTAGTAAGACCCGGGCCACTCACTGCACCGGAGGCCTCTCCGACAGTCACCCCCCTCCACACCGCCCCCCATAGGGAGCATTCCGCGCCCCGGCGCCCCCGGATTCGTCCGCCCCCCTGTTCCTTAGGAGGCGGGTCACCCGACGGCCCGTCCCGGACCCTACTGGCGTCCCCCTGGCCACGGGACAGCCCTTGGCTACTTGAGCTCGACCCTCCCCGGCCCCCGGCGCGCTCGGCCCCCCTCCACGGTGGCACACATACGGCTGACTCCCCTCGCCGCCTCTCGTTCTCCCGGACAGCTCTTCCATTCCACCCGGTCTAGCCCCTCCACCCACCGTCGAAAACTCCTCCCCCCCCCATCCCCACGTCCGGCAGCATGTCAGCCCCCCTCCTGACGGCCGTTCTTCGCGCGCCCCGCCCTCGGGATCGCGCCCCGTGGAAACCGTCCCCCGGTCGCCCCTCACCCTCCAGCGGCAGTCTGGAACTGAAATTCATTCAATTTTACACATGATCCTTATGGTAAATTGTCGGTACTTGTCGTTTTCGGTTCTCGACAAGACTTCTCTGGGGGGAATTAATGACAAGGACCGAGGTACCGCTTTTGTATTTATACCTGAGCTCCAACATTTATGTGATTTTAGGCAGGCGCTTACAAATTGACACACACTTACAATCCAAGCAGTTTGTGGATTACGGGCCTTGCTCAAGGAACCCAACAGTGGCAGCAGGTGGGATTTGAACCCTGGACCTTCTGGTCCACAGTCCAGTACCTTAACCGTTAGGCTACCACAGTCCACAGTGGTCCAGTCATCTGACATGGCAGACAGAATTAATGAAAGGACATCTCTGAATTTAGGATGCTTGCTCTGGTCTCCTCATTCACCAGGCATCAGTCCCATAGCAAGCTTACAGGCTGAACAAACTGGGGCTGGATCGCATCCAGATAAAAAGAGACGTTTTGTCAGACTGGCGATGATGGATGATAGGGTTTAAGGCGAGAAGGAGAAGAATCCGTCGTCTAACCTCTGCCTTTGTCTCTGTCCTGTTTGTTTAGTGTCTGGAGCTCCAGGGATTTCGTCCGACCGATGCTGGAACTCCTGAAACGGACTGAAGAAAGGACGATTTGACAAGGTAATTGCAGCCTGCAGATTTAAATGTAAACGATTCACTGGTGATTCAGGGTAAATGATTCAGGGTGTCGGTGCCTGTGGATGAAGCGGGGTAGTGAATCAGGATCACGTGCAGGGTCAGCGACCGTCTGACCAGCAGCTGAGAATACCCGCTCTGCCAGTGCTGAATAATCAGCGTTAACACGTGTACCAGGGAAGGGGCATCAGATTCTGCCAGGGAGTCAAAATTTGATACGACACAGGCTTTGTCTGGCAGGGCCAGGAATGCTGAGTCTGCATTAGCACATAGTACAAAGAGTACAAATATCCAGTACTATCTGTTAGAGCAAGAAAGGATAAATGTACTCAGAACTAGGCCTTGAATCAAAATATACAGGGGTGTGAAAAAGTGTTTGCCCCCTTCCTGATTTCCTAATTTTTTTTTTTTGCATGTTTGTTACACTCAAGTGTTTTGGAACATCACACCAATTTAAATACTAGTAGATACAAAATGCAGTTTTTAAATGAAGGTGTTTATTATTAAGGGAGAAAAAAAATCAGACCTACATGGCCCCTGTTGTGAAAAGTGATTGGGACACACACCTTCCAGAGAGTTCATCTTTTGTCTCGTCAGTCCCCCCACAGAATGTTTTCCCCCAAAAGTCTTGGGGAAGTCATCAAGATGTGTTGTCTGGACAAATTGAGATGAGCTTTAATGTTCTTTTTTGCTCAGCAGTGGTTTTTGTCTTGGAACCCTGCCATGCAGGCCATTTTTGCCCAGTCTCTTTCTTATGGTGGGAGGCACGAACCACTGACCTTAACTGAGCCAAGTGAGGTCAGGTTTTGGATGTTGTTTGTGGGGTCTTCTGTGGACCTCTTTTGGATGAGTCGTTGCTGCGCTTTTAGGGTAATTTTTTGTTGGTCGGCTGGTCACTCCTGGAAGGTTCACACCACTGTTCCATGTCTTCACCATTTGTGGATAATGGCTCTCACTGTGGTTCGCTGGAGTCCCAAGCTTTAGAAATGGCTTTATAACCCTTTCCAACTGATAGATCTCAACGACTTTCTTTCTCAATTGTTCCTGAATTTCTTTGGATCTCGGCATGATGTGGAGCTTTTAAGGATCTTTTGGTGTACTTGACTTTGTCAGGCAGGTCCTATTTAAGTGATGTCCTGATTTGAGAACAGGTGTGGCAATAATCAGGCCTGGGTGTGGCTAGAGACAGTGAACTCAGGTGTGATAAACCATAGTTATGTTTTAACAAGTGGGGCAATCACTTTTTTGTGTAGGACCATGTAGGATTGGATTTTTTTTCTCCCTTAATAATAAACACCTTCATTTAAATTCATCTTTGACTAATATTTAAATTGGTTTGATATTCAAAAACACAAAAGTGTGACAAGCATGCAAAAAAATAGGAAATCACATATATACATTCTTTCGTCGTGGGGACTTTCTGACTGTTTTTGAGAGCCATGATTACATCATAGGCCAATGTCCAATCCCAAATGTGTTTTATTGGCAGGTCTGAGCAGTTTCCAGCAGAGCGTGGCCATGGACAGGATCCAGAGGATTGTGGGAGTGCTGCAGAAGCCACACATCGGGTAATTGAACGGCGGGGCCAGTAGATTCAGGACTAGAATAATGGCAGAGAAACTGAGGGAGGGGTGAGAGGAGTCCTGCTCAGTGTTTCCCGTATGCTATTCTCAAACGAGCAGCCCTGGTGTGATGGGTCCTCGTGTCTTTCTAAGGATAGAACCTGACCTAATGCAAGCGTCTCTAAAAACTGAAGATTCAAACTAGCTTTATTGGCATGAACGTGACGAGAACAACAGTGCCGGACCTTTTTTTTTTTTTTTTTTTTGGCCTGTGGTGGCCTAGCAAGGCACTGGACTGAGCACCAGAATGTCCAGGGTTCAAATCCCAAAGATGCTACCATTTGCACTACTCTAATACTTCTTTCTATTTCTTTGCAAATATTTACACTTTTTTTTTTTTTGCCCGAAAGAAAAGATTCTGTGACCTGTTCATTTATGTTGATGTTAAGAGCAATAAAACTTTTATTTAAACAAAGCGGACGTGCAATCAGAGTGCATTTATAGCTTAAATGTGTTAACTTAAGTTCAGCGGTTTTGTGTCGTTTATTATTCTTAGTTTTATCAGTTGTAAAAAAGTGATTTCGGAATTATTTATCAGCCATCAGTCACCCTGCACTCTAAATATCGGCATCAACCTCGACCATTTAAGAAACCCGTGTCGATGGCTTGATGCAAGATAGTCAGCACAACTTTCTGTTGATGTGGGGTCAGTGTGTCATTACCACCATAAGCGTTAACCTCTTCTTTGAGGGGCGGGGTTTCCCTGATTAAACAGATTTGTTGCTTTCACCATTCTAGTGTTAAGTGGTACCCAGGCCTGTGTCGTTGCATACTGGCATTGATTTTGGGGCGTTTACCCATGACCAGTCCCTGACCGGTCCCTGGTCTGTGTCCTGTTTTTAGGGAGAAGTATTTACCGACTCTGCTGCAGGTGGAGATGATGCTGAAGCACTGGTTCCCTCAGGTGAGCCTGCAGCCAGCAGGACAGAAGCCGTGCAGCAGCAGCAGCATCACACCACCACACAAGCGCAAAGACCAGCTGCACATTCCGGTGAAGGTCAGAACACGCCCACACTGGGGAGCATTACTGGTGTATGGTTGTATTGTGCTGGTCTCCATAAGCCTCTTCTCTTCACAGAAGCGTCGGCTGAGCTGGTCGGACACGGACTCCTCTCAGACTTCGCCTCCCGTCGCGTGCAAGCGCTTCGACCTGAAAGAAAAGGACGAAAGAGTCTGGGATTCGCCCTTTAACCCCGCCCCCGCAGACCGCAGAGGCGAAGAACTGTCAGGATCCGCCGCCCTACGTTGGTCCGAGCCGAGCCTGACGTGGGTACACGTCGCCCCCATCCCGTCCCCGCCCACATCTTGCCCTTCCCAGAAAACAACAGGAAGCTCGGCCGACCACTTTCTTCTCGCACATCCTCCTCCAGCCAGCAGGGGGAGCCTGGCCACGCAGGACAGCGCCGTCTCCTCGACCACGCCCTGCTCCGAGCCGGTCGCACCCCAGGGCCGGTCAGAGACGCCGACTCAGACAGAAGGGCGGGATCCGGGTCCGGCGGTCACACAACCCGGGTTTTTTCAGCTCGTTACAAACATTTAACGCAGACACGAGAAAACAAAACAACGAACAACAAAAGAAAAAAATATACCTATTGTATATGAGGTATTGAAAAAAAAAAATTCAATAGAGAACACAAACAACAAAAAAAAAAAAGAAATACAGATTTAATAATCTAATACCAATAAAACTGATCTGATTACAACTATCCAACGACAAATAAAATAATGGATCAACCACGCCCTGCTCCGAGCCGGTCGCACCCCAGGGCCGGTCAGAGACGCCGACTCAGACAGAAGGGCGGGATCCGGGTCCGGCGGTCACAACCCGGGTTTTCAGCTCGTTACAAACTTAACGCAGAAACGAGCATCGGACTTTGTGTGAGGTATTTCTTTTTTTTATGGTTTAATATGGTTTTTATTATATGAACTGGTTTTTGTAATGAACAGTCAGGCAGCTTGACTCGAACACATCTGCGGTTTAGTGCTTTCGGGTTAGCGCAGCCATCGCCGGTGGAATTGCTGGTTTATATTGTAGCCAAAAGTATGTAGACGCCCCTTCTAATGTGTTATTTCACTGAAAACAGCTTAGTATTATGAGGCAAAGACAAGCCGTAGCTGTAGAGCGGGCCGTTCTGAACAACAGGATTAAGGCCTAGTCACACCGAGTGCGATTTTTTTGCATGGAAAAAAAAGAACAGATTGCACCACTTTTTTTGTCAAACACTCACATGCTTTCTTTAATTTTAGATCCGAATGCACTGAGATAAATAATCAAACGCTTCCATCCAGTCCCTGTGAGCTTTATCACCATCATTTTCCAGCCTTTCAGTTCTATTCCACCAGATCTTTTCTTTCATATCCATGCCTGCTGCTCGTCCTATAAGCTCTCGATGAGCTGTTCTGCCCGGCGACCAAGCTCTGATTGGCCAGCCTGTTTTTAACAACTCTTTCCAAACTTGATTTTTTCGTCCTTAAAATTCGGACTCGGTGGGAAAATGCCTTTAATTGAATATGACACTTTTATAGGAGTCCATCTCCAACTAGTCAGCCACTTTCTGCCCTCCTAATACAAAACCTGTCAAGAATCGGTTTGGTACACTGTACGGACAAAAGTATAGGGACGCACCTCTTAATTGCTGATTTCAGGTGTTTCATTCAGTCCCGTGGTCACAGATGGATAAAATGAAGCAGTCTGCCTTTACAAACTTTACTGAAAGAACGGGTTGATCTAAAGAGCCGACTGAATTCGAGTGTGGTACTGTAATAGGATGCCATTACTAGGAACACCTTTGAGAGATTGAGTCACGCCCTCCTGTCTAGTATCAGTGTCTGACCCCACTGGTGCTCTTCTGGAAGAATTCCCACAGAAACAGCCCAAAAATTTAAAAAGCCTTTCCAGAAGACTGGAAGCAACTCCATGGGTTTAGAATGGGACGTCATGAAAGCTCCTGTAGGTGTAATGTGGAGGTGTCCCAATACTTTTGTCCATAGAAGTACAACTTGTCTGGTCTGGTGCCCAGGGCGGACCAAGCCAGCTGGCTGCCCTCGATCTGACAGATCTGGGTGCATCTGTGCCGCTTGTACCCCGACCTCGCTAAGCTCGTGATTGTAGGTTTTGGGTGTCCACAAACTTTTGGCTCTAGAAGTGTAGAGTCAGCCTGTGAGCACGTCCTGATTTTATCCTGACAGCCACCCTTTATCCAAAGGGGCGGGGCTAAAATGTGATCAGCCGTCCGCTATCTGGATCGTGCCACGCTGCAAGAGCTTTCTTTCCGCTTCTTCGGCCGAACGTCATCAAATTATCGGACGAACTTTCTTTGCCTTCCCGGCTGTGTTACAGGATCTCGGGTCTGGAAACGCATGAATGTCAGTCTATCCAAAAGCCATAAATCGTCCTAGGAGCTAGTGCGCTAATTTGCCTAGGTGTGGTGAGTCAAATGAAAGTCGTTTCCTTATGGTCTTCCCTTCCGAGGCGCCACCTTTCACAGTGTCTAGCATTCGGGTCGGGGGGTAGAAGACGTGTGACGTGTCCGAGCACTTTAACCGAGTTGGATTTGGCATTAGGGCAGGATGGAACCACTATGGAGTAGCTCGGGCTCGTTTTGTTAGAAGAGGCAGACTTGAATGAATATTCCTAATCATCGTTCAGAGTTCTGGTGCTCGCACTTTACAGAATCGGTGTTTTGTTCCCTTTTAATGGTGGGAAGCAGCTTGATGAAGGGAAGAAGGTGTCATGGAGCCTCGAGACTTCCAGATGGTGTGTAAATAGTCATAAAATGGAAGGTAAAGATGTACAGCATGTTGCAGTAGTGAAAAGGGAAGTGGGGTGCAAATAATAAAGAGAATGAAACCGACACCAAGGGCTTTGCACAGCCTCCAGCCTGGCACCGTTGGCATTATATCCGAGGGACAGGGGGTTGGTGGCGGGCTTAGACAGGTCGGAGGGTGATGAATAAAATGGTGCAATAGCTAAGCGTTTCTTAAACTGGTCCTTCTGGGAGGTCTACACTTTTGTTGTCCACTCTTGAAAGCAAAATATTGTAAATATGGGAATCATAGTTCAGTAGATTCAGTAGTTTGGACAAACAGCAAGAAAGATTGTTGTGAACCTAAAAGCAGTGCAGTAAAACCTAGATCCTGCTCATAGACCAGTTTCCCAGACTGGTTCTTGGTCCAAAAGGTCCATGTTTTGGCCAACAACCACACTAGAGACTAATATTATTATATACAATTGGTGTTTTAATCCCCGAACCCGCTAACTAAACCACCAACCAGCTATAACGAATGCTGGTCAGGAAGTAGCAGAAGTAGACGATGTTCTAAATGGCTTCTTTGCCTCTACCGACACCCTCCACTTTAATTATGGGATAATGGTTGTTTCTTATATTTTAAGCTTTAAGAAACTTCAGGTGTCATGTTTTGAATAAACCAGCTTTATAAACATTGGATTTGATTTGATTTGAGGGATTGGAGACCCTGAAACCTAAACCCTATCCCTGGAATCTGGAGCACGTACTGTACAAAAGTATTAGGCCACCATTGGATTAGATTTACCATTGTTTGAGCAATGGTATAATGACCATATATGATCTATCATCTAGAATACAACCAGAAAATACAGGAAATGAAAGAAATCAGAAGAAACAGCTTCTATAGGCTCCAATAGCAGCATCTGGCAGCTGCATTCTGAAGAAGTTTGATTTTATAAGGGTAGGATCCAAGAAACCACGTTTTCAGAAATGGAACAGGATGAAAAGGCGAAGATGTGCCAAAGCTCACAAAGATTGGACTAAAGGTCAGTGGGAAAGAGGATTATCAGGTTTTTGGGTCCAATCATCGACAATGTGTCATACATGGTCCTTATAGCATTGCTAAATCTAATAGTGGCCTAAGACTTTTGCACAGTACTGTACCTCTACTGGGTCACCACCGGGACTCGAACCCGGATCACAGGCACCTCTTGTACACGTAAAGGTTGAAACGTCCAAATTGTGACATCCGTTCCCAACTTTATAAACAAAGTTAGAATGAATTTGCTGTGTGTCTCGAAGAAGCTTTCTAAAGGCTGACCTAAGGCTGGGAAAAACCCTGAAACCAATAAGCAACAAATCTGGAGAGGCTCAAATGGGGACGAGACCAGTTCATAAAGGTTTGAACCATTTTTGTAACCGGTGGAATCTGGGCTGGGAGCTTGAAGCGAACTGATCGTGAATACAGACTGAAATGAGACGATGAGATGGTGCCATGGGTGGAAAGGGAGCTTGTATAGCTTGGGGAGCCCAAGAGCAGTGGGGTCAGGTGTCGGGTTCTGAGGGAATGCTGTGCAGAAGGCGTAGGTGCTTCAGTAGGACAGTGTTGTACAGTGTACAGAGGTTATGGTTCCAGCCGTGTGCGAACAGGGTGTACAGGTGCATGGAAGTGGTGCAGTGTGCAAAAAGGGACATTTATTGTACAGATCGAGAACGGGAAAGGGACAAAGATGGACCAGGAGCTGTGGCTTGCTTGGTTTTGGCGTGACAGGTGAAGGAATGGTGACTGGGTGAAGCTAAAGGGGAGGGGAATTGTACAGGTTTTGGAAGCAGGAAGCAGGGGCTCGGGCTGCGAGTCGGACGGGTTCTCAAAGATGTGAAGGTTTGTGACGTTAGCCCTCGTTGACCTGCCGTTTATTTATTTATTCCTATGCATTTATCCACGTCAGCTTGCTTATTTATTCGACACGATGGCGCGTCCGAGCGACGCCGACTTTGCCACGTTGAAGAAAAGAAATCGTAAAGAAACGTGTGCCTTTTCACCGAGCGGGATGTGCGCGTACTTTTTTGATTGTGTTTTAATTTGCAACTAGAGTGTAAAGCGAGCGCGGTTCGAGTCTGCTAGCGAAGAGCTGCCGGTTTCATTTCACCCCGATTCGTCGATCTTATAAGAGACGACCAAGAATGAAGAGCAGTACTGATGATGGAGAACTGATGAGCACTGTACTGAGCATCTTGGACCCTGATCAGGGGCAGTTAGGTGGCACTCTGCCCTCAAACCTAAAGAGGCTAAAGTACTGGACTGTTGACCAGAAGGTCCAGGGTTCAAATCCCACCTCTGCCAAGCTGAGCAAGGTCTCAACCCACAATTGCTTGGACTGTAAGACTGTATCAGCTGTAAGATGTTCTGGATAAGTTAGATGTAAATCAAACTACAAACAATGGAAAGTCAACCATTTGTGTTTTTATTTATTCTTTTACATTTTCCACAGTACTTTTTATACTGTAAGCTTTCCATACCTGCTTAACCTAGTGCAGGGTGTTCACCCACATTGGGACACTCTTAAGAGTTGCCACTTGACCTAACATCTTTGGAGTGTCCGATGCTACAGTGCCCTGATTGGTACAGCACTGTGCAAAAGTCTTAGGCCACCACTAGATTAGATATATCATTGTTTTAGCAACGGTACGATGACCATATAGAATCATTTCTCAGTCTCTTTCTTAGAATACAACCAGAAAACAGGACATTTGTATGCAGTATTATAAAAATGCTTCTATAGGCAACAGTGACCACTATTTAGTGTGGCCTCCCATTGAACGTCAACAAAAACAGCATTTGATCCTTCTATAGTCTGAAGAATTGATCTGGAACGCTTTTAGAAAGGGTAGCAGCCAAGAAACCACTTTTCCAGAAAGAACAGGGTGAAAAGGATAAGATAAAGCTCACAAAGATGGGAATGGAGATCAGTGGGAAACAGGATTAAGGAGGGACGAATACAAGTTTGACAGTTTTTGGGTCCAACTGTGGACAAAATGTTACCTATGGTCATTATAGCATTGTTGAAACCACATCTAATGGTGGCCTAAGACTTTTGCACAGCACTATCATAAATAGAATGTTGTTAGCGGTTGTTACTGGTACTGGTTAAATCAGTGTTAATCAGCACGTCTTCTGTCAAGAGCATCAACGAACCACGGCGCTCTGTGGACGTCTGGACGGCGTTCTGTCGGATTACGAAAAGGGACACAATCGAACATGCTGCTAAAGTGTTTCAAAAAGACATTTGTAACGGATTTTAACCTTTTGCATTTTTAAGGTTTGTTTTCGAACTAATTAAGGGTTCGGTGCACAGCGATTGCACTTCTTCCTTCTCTCCATTTCTCCTTTTATTCCCACTTCCACTCACTCTGTCTCATCTCTGCTCTTTCGGTAACTTTACTATTCTTTCTACTTTTTTCCCAATCTTTTAATAAACAATGCATTTTGGAAAGAATGGAGTCTTGTGTGTGTGTCTGGGTGGGACCGCGATAGCTTAGTGGTTATAGTACTGAATGACTAAACTGTACAACCCCAAATCAGAAAAATGCAAATGAAAGAAAAACAGTTTTTTACATTTCCTTTTATTTCATTGCAGGCAGTAGGAACCTGAGATATTTCATATTTGTTTGTTTTCTTATCGACTTCATTTCATTTGTTAATAAACATCCATTCCTGAATTTCAGGCCTGCAGCACATTCCAAAAAAAGTTAGGCACAATTTACGGCTAAAAATAAGATAAAAAAAAAAAAAAAATATATATATATATATATATATATCATTTCAAACAGGTGATTGAAATCATGATTTGGTACAACATTTCCTTGTCAACAAATGTGTGAGAAAATTATTGAAATGTTTAAAAACAATGCTCCTCAAAGGAAGACTGGAAGGGGTTTACATATTTCTTTCTCTACAGTGCATAATATCATTAAACGACTCAAGGAATGTGGAGGAATTTCAGTCTATAAAGGGTAAGGGCACAAGCCTAAACTGAAGAGGGGTGATCTCTGCTCCCTCAGACGGCACTGCATCAAGAACCGTCATTCATCAATAGCTGATAGAACCACATGGACAAGGGGTTCCTTTATCAAACCTTTATCAAGCTCTACAATACAGCTACATTCACAAATGCCACTTAAAACGTTACTGTGCTAAAAAGAAGCCTTATGTTATAACCATGTCCAGAAGGGGCATCGACTTCTCTGGGCTTGGAGGCATCTGGGATGGATCATCAGACAGTGGGAACAGGGATTGTGCTCAGACCAATAAGTATAACAGATCTTTTTAGGAAGAAATGGACAAAAATGACCATTCCTGTTATGAGGAACAAGTCCAAAAGCCAGGCTCTGTCATGGTATGGGGTCGGGTCAGGACCCTTGGTAAAGTTCATTTCCTCTTCTGTGGTGCAGCATTAATGCAGAAAAGTCCACTGAGAACTTAGAGCAGCATAAGCTGCCTTGAAGACGCCATCTTTATCAGGGACGTCCATGCATTTTTCATCAAGACAATGCAAAACCACATGCTGCACACATTACAAAGACACGCCTGTGGAATAAGAGAGTACGGGTACTGGACTTGCCCGTCTGCAGTCTTGAGCTGTCCCCAAATACAGAATGGGTGGAGAATTTGGAATTTTACACAACTCAAGACGTGTTTGTAGGAAGAATGGAACAAAATAACACCTGAAACACTAAATCACTTCTGTGCGAAAACACTTTAAGTGTCATGAGAAGGAATGGAAATGTTACAAAAATGGTAAATGTTTTATGGTCCCACTCTTTTTGGAATGCCTTGGCAGGCCTGAAATGCAGCAATGGTTGTTTATTAACAAATGAAATGAAGTTAACCAGAAAAAAACATCTCAGGTTCATACTGTCTGTAATGCAATAAAAGTCAAAGGAGATGTAAGGAACACTGCATTTTTTACATTTTCCATAATGTGCCAACTTTTTTTTATTTGGGGTTGTAATTAACAGAATAAAAATAGACTCAATTAGAATGAAAGTGGATATTCTGTGAGTATTATGAGCGTTCCAGGGCTATAAACCTCCCCTTCGATGTGGTTTGAGGGGGATCGATGGACACACAAACATTGTTGTGCCATTTGACACAATTAAGCTGGGAGAGTGAATACACATAAACTAAGGTTGTGTGGTGCCAGTTGGCAAGCAAGGTAGCCTTTCAGCCTTATGCATACACACACACACACACACACACACACACTCGTGGCAGTGTCACTATTCAGAGCCTGGGTTAGAGTAGTAGACACACCCACACATGCCAGCCAACCAAACGTTCAGGTTACCATTAGCCTTGCACCATCATTCCTACCCAACCACACACACACACACACACACATACACACTGCTACCCCTCCCCCCTTGTATCCATGCAGTTTTAGGCAGACCCTCATCCCATTGCCTTCCCTTTTTCCTCTCTCTTCTAGAATAGACACCAGATTCACCTTGGTAACGCGTGTGTAAGGGCGTAGGACACTGAGGAAGATTAGATCTCATTATTTTTGGCCATATTGTCTTTGACATTTATCAGTACAAAAGATAGGCCCAGAGTATGTAGCTACACTTGTTGACTATTTCCCTTCATGTAAATGAAGTTGTGTGGAATGTAGCTATGACACGATGCATCAGCCCTTTTGGGAGCAGATGTTATTTGGGTTAGGGTTGACGTGATGGTCAGTTGTCGGAGCCTTCAATGACCATTAGTCCACTTTACCCCATTGGGGACAGGTCAGGAATGCAGACGGGCCAGTCCAGTACTCGTACTCTCTTCTTCCACAGCCATGCCTCTGTAATGTGTGCAGCATGTGGTTTTGCATTGTCTTGTTGCTCTAAAATAAAATGACCTTTACCAAGGGCCCTGACCCGACCCCATACCATGACAGAGCTTTTCTTTTGGACTTTTTAGTCTGGATGGTCCTTTTTGTCTTTGGACTGGAGCACACGGCGTCCATTTTTTCCAAAAAATATCTGTTATACTGATGGGTCTGAGCACAATCCCCATTCTCACTGTGTGATGGTCCATCCCAGATGCCTCCGAGCCCAGAGAAGCCGACGCCCCTTCTGGACATGGTTATAACATAAGGCTTCTTTTTAGCACAGTGACATTTTAAGTGGCATTTGTGAATGTAGCTCTGTATTGTAGAGCTTGGTAAAGGTTTGATAAAGGAATCCCTTGTCCATGTGGTTCTATCAGCTATTGATTAATAACGGTTCTTGATGCAGTGTCATCTGAGGGATCGGAGATCACCCCTCTTCAGCCTTTTTCAAACTGAAAGTCCTCCAGATTCCTTGAATCGTTTAATGATTTTATGCTCTGTAGAGCGAGAAATATGTAAATCCTTTCCAATCTTCCTTTGAGAAACACTGCTTTTAAACATTTCAATAATTTTCTTACACATTTGTTGATAAACTGGATCTGCCCATCTTTACCCCTCAAAGACATAGCCTATTGTGGATGCTGCTTTTGTACCAAATCATGATTGTAATCGCCTGTTTGAAATCATTATTTTATTTACCTCATCACTAGCCCTAAATTGCCCCTTTCCCAACTTTATTTGGAATGTTCTGCAGGTCTGAAATGCAGGAATGGATGTTTATTAACAAATGAAATGAAGTTGTCCAGAAAAAAAAAAGAAATAAATCAGGTTCATACTGTCTGTAAGCAAATAAAAGTCAAAGTAAATGTAAGGACCACTGCACTTTTTATTGCATTTTCCATACTGCCACAACATTTTCTGATTTGAGGTGGTAGATCAAGATAATCGAGCCGTATTGTAGGAGTGTAGGAGATACAAGATGCTCAGTGTAGCATCTTCTGCTGTCTGTGGGTGTCTGATATCATTACTCACACTCCAGTAGTTCAAGGTGAAAGTACAGTGTGTGTGTCATTCTTTTACTGTATCTGGGACAGTCCTGCTGTGTGTGTGTGTGTGTGTGTGTATGGGACAGATGTCTCAGTGCATGTAAGTACTGTCTGGAATTCATTGGTCCACTCTGATCCTGCACTCCTTGTATTATTATTATTATTATTATTATTTATTACTATTATTTTTTTATTTTTTTATTTAAGTACACAGTTGCGTACTTGCTGATTGTACTGTACACATCATGATATTTCTTCCAACGGTCTAGATCTACAAGCATTCACAAGACGCCCACCAGTAGAACAGCACCAGTGAAGACACGCAGACCATACAGACTAATGAGTTTTCTTTGGCCTCTACCCACAGGGCAAAGGCTGCATTCGCTCCTATTTCTGGCACACTCCTGTTGCCCTCCTTTTACCATTTCCACTTGGTTGAATCCCCGCTGCCATTTCCAAATCCCAAAAACGAGGGGCGAGACACAGGCAGCAAACCCTCTATAAGAGACACATGATTAATTCAGATACAACTGAGCGACCAGAGCCCAAACTCATTAATGAGACTGATATGAGGGCCCGGTGGGTGTGGCCTTCATTTGTAAATGATGAGGTGGTCTTGTACTAACAGCAGTGAGGTGTACAGCATTAACCATTTTATGTGTCAGAACAGTAACATCAATAAATACCGAGATCATGTTTCCCATAAGGAATAATGTAAATTGAATGAATGGGTTCCAGACCCCCAGAAAATCCACACTGTATAAGGCATTATATGCATTAATGGAGCTGTATTCTACATTTAAACACTCGCTATACACAGACACAAAAAACATTAATTAAATTAAATAAATTACAATTTTACTTCACTTTCCAAATGCCGATCTGATTTCCCTGTTATTTCTTTTCAAGTGCCATCGTGGTTCTCAGTGATTTCCTTGCGGTTGCAGTTGGCTGTCACAACTAACCTTCTGAGGACCCGGGGTGACTCATTTGCAATAATAATACAGTGGTACCTCAGTTCTCGACCTCGGAACTTGTCGAATATGGTTCTTGACGCATTTTAACTCCAAATATCTCTCGGTTATCGGTGCACTTGCTTAAACTTGTATGAGTCCAGCCAAGTGACTTGTTCCAGCCAATACTTGATTCTTTATTAATGATTTATGATTCACGAATCAGTACACAGTGATTCAGTGACTCAGATTCACAATAGCTCTCGCTCCGGTGAAGATATCCGCTATTTTTATGGTGTTTTTCTTTATTATTTCATATACAGTACTGTTTAGGGCAAATAAGTCTCCATTGAGCTTAAAAAGGTGAGTACTAAGAGCCAGCCGAAAGGTAATCAGGAATTGAATGCTCCAGAACATAGTCTGCAGCTCACCAATAGAGTAAGTGTTTTGCTTTTACTTTTCACTTTCAATCCATTACTCACTAAATGACATGAGATTTTTCAACACTTTATTATAAAATAAGCTTTGTGTTAATGATTTTGGCCACATGTAGGTTAATGTAAGTGTTTTAAACATTATCTCATCATTACTAATCATAGGCTCCGCTATGATACACTATAGAGGCTCTACCAAACACTCCTTAAACTCATCAGGTCATGATCCATTTAGCTTATAATGGATTTGTTGAACATATCCCCATCATATATCAGGGGCTCCTGTACAGTACAGCTCTATTAATGCATATAATGCCTCATACAGGGGAATTTTCTGGGGGTCTGGAACCCATTCATTCAATATAACCTTACAGTCTAAGCAATTGTGGGTTAAGGGCCTTGCTTAAGGACCTAACAGAGGCAAATTGGCAGAAGTGGCATTTGAACCCTGGACCTTCTGGTCCATAGTTCAGTATCAGAGTTTAAATATAGTATCCGGTATTTTATTATATTCTTTATTTTAAATATTATATTTTATCTATCTCTTCTGGGTATTTAAAGTATTATTATACATTTTATATATAGGTAACTTAGTTTAATTCTGAAACCCAAAAATTGAGAATAATATACGCTGGCTACTTTAACATACTTCAAACATGACCATGACCGCAGCTTCCATTTCCCTTGGTGCGTACTGTGCATTAAACACGTTTAAAACACGACCATAACTACAGTTGGGCAAAGTTGTTAGCATAAAGCTTATTTTATATTTGAATGTCATTTATAGAATCATGTATTGAAAATGAAAAGCAAAAATGATTATTGTGTGACCATGGCTTTTCTTTACTACATTTCCCAGTGGTCATCACTCCCGCCATAAACTCCATACATCACGCACTGCCGACTTCCTCATCCGAGTGCAGGAGATTAGGCTACTGCCTGTACTACGTATCGCTTGCCCTGAAAAAATCAGAGTACGCTTTCTGTTGAATGTGCATTTATGTTTGTTATCAGATTCCCATCATAAAGTCGGGCATTGGAAACCCGGGGAGCACCTGTACATCATTCAGGCTGCCCAAGGAGGTTGGCTTCCTTTTTGAGTCTTGGTCCTTCCACAGTTTCCTCCTCATCACATTTAGGGAGTTTTTCCTTGCCACTGTCGCCCTCGGCTTGCTCTATAGATAATTGTAAAGCTGCTTTGAGACAATGCTCCTTTGTCTGTAGAAATCAATCTGACTTTAAATGTGATGTCAGTAGGAGAAGAACCCTCCAGCTCCGTATTGAATAAACACTGAATTCAGATTGCTCTGAGAGCAAAGCCAAATAAATTCCCAACAAGACAATAGCTAATGTTTGCAGATTAGCTAATGAATTGCGGCGCATTAACGACGCCTTATTGTTAAGGGCAGCAGGTTGCTGGAGTGGGGGAAATGAACCTCATTAGACAGCCGTCGTGGATTTCGATTCCCTGGAGCTCTGTGAACCTATTCGGAAAAATTAAAAAGCGTAAGACAGCACCGAACCGTGCCGTGGCTGATCCTAGCGTTTCTGCCGAGGGCCAGTCTGTTAGGGAAATGCGCTTTTCTGCCGAGCTTTTGTTTTAGGATAATGGCGAGGGTTCCCGCGAGTGGAAATGGAGAGGGGAAGTCCAAAGCAAAAGCAGTATTGAAACACAGCCCATGAGCTTCCTGTGCATGTTGGTTTAAGAGGACTGCACGCGGAGAGTTGCATTCTTACACTTACACTTACACACACACACAGCAGCGTGGCTGGGTTACATCACAGGTTGTTGGGTTCGTTGTGCAGAGTCGACAATGGAGAAACCTCCACACTTGCGCGGTCGCATGTGCAGCCTTTGCATAACCGCACAAGCATCTCGCTTTACACTCGCGTGTATTTTAGCAGACAAACACCGCACCTTGAAAGTATAGTATCTGTAGACACACATTTGGGAGGGGAGGATGCAGGCGGATGAACAAACCGCTGCTCCACCACAACCATACACAAATGCACTGATTAGGCTAGATAGTAAGCAAGGAGAGGCGCTGCTGCAGATGAGCTTCAGAAGCGTTGCACCGGAGCGGATGTGGGTTTAATACTGCACGTGTTTGTAGTGCAATACAGTATATTAAAGGAGGATGGGGTTTCCCCCAAAAATGGAGTTTAAAGCTCATGAGGTTTAAACACGCCCTTTCTTGGTCCAGAGAGACAGAGAGAGATTAACCCTACATCACGGGACAATACCTAAAGATCTTAACTTTACACAGCTGTTTTCCTGAGATTACTTCATTATTCATACAACAGTTAGTTCTGACCTTACGATTTGGTTGGCTGAGAAGCGCTTTTGACACCAAAACAATATCAGTCCAAGTTGCCAAGTACAGTGGAACCACGCCTCTTCACTCAAGCAATTCGGATATTGAAAAGTCCATTTGAGTTTTTTTGCCCACAATTTCGAACAACCATTCCATCTTCGAACATGGGCAACCTAAATAAAACGCTCAGTGGTGCGATCTTCCAAAGAGGAAGCACATCATCCTGTCCAGTCTGTGGGGATAATGCAATCCGGATAAAACCCAAAACATTTACAGAATTTAGTAGACGCCCTTATCCAGAGCAACTTACAATTGATACAACTCTACAATCCAAGTTACAGGTCTTGTTCAAGGACCCAACAGTGGCAGCTTGTCAGATGTGGGATTTGAACCCTGGATCTTCTGGTCCAGAGTCCAGTACCTTAACCGCTAGGCAACCACAGTCCCAAAAGAAGAACTAGGGCGTGATAATAGGTGTATAATGTATATTATACTACATTATTAAATTATATACAGTGGTACCTTGGTTCTCTTTGTTAATTCGTTCCAGGGAAATGACAAGTACCAAGCAATTTTTTCCCATAAGGAATAACGTCAATTGAATGAATGGGTTCCAAACCCCAAGAATATCGACACTGTATAAATCATTATCTGCATTAATGGAGTCGTATTGTACAGGAGCTCCCTGATTTATGATGGGGATATGTTCAACAAATCCCTCATAAGTTATATGTATCATGAACCGAGGAGTATCATAGCGGAGCCGATTACCACTTACGTTAACACTTACATTGACCTACAGATGGACAAAATCATTAACACAAAGCTTATTTTATAATAAAGTGTTGAAAAATCTCATCATTTAGTGAGTCATGGATTGAAAGTGGAAAAACACTTACTCTATTGGTGAACTCAGGGTGCTAGCATAGCTGCTAATGCTAACTTCTATCAGCTAACGATGGGTGTGATTTCTTCTCATCACTCCTCAACCCACCTCCCCCTGCTCGGTCATCCTCCTGAACTGCCGAAGACTTTGCTACTTTCATTGAAGAAAACATAAAGAAGATCTGCAAGTCCTTTGCACCTGACACTATCCCCAGTGTAAATGCTCAACCACTCAACACCCTAACTGGGTTTTCTCCTCTTTTCACAAATGAGAAAGACTTCAACTTCTCTCATCCAGCAATCCTACCACATGTCGGCTAGATCCCATCCCATCACCAGTGTTACAAAGGGTTGCTCAAGACCTTCTTCCCTTCATCTCTTCCATCATCAATAACTCCCTGATGTCTGGTCATGTTCCTTCTGTCTTCAAGAGTGCAAGAGTCATTCCTATCTGGAAGAAACCTACACTCGATGTCTAGGGATCCTCCAGGATGTGCTGGTAGAAGTTATGTGGGACAGAGATACCTGGGCTTCTTTGCTTGCCCCGCTGCCACCGCGACCCTGACATGGATAAGCGGAAAAGAAGACGAAGATGAAGATGAGAAATCACAGGCTGTTGCGATAATGATGGTAATGTTGGGGTGATAATATATTGTGCAAAAAATATGCCACCCTTGTACAGATATGAACTACATTTTTACTTTCTGAGTCTTTTTTAAGTTATTATATTAAAAAAAACATTTTAATAAAATTATTACATTTACAGTATTTAGCCAACACCCTTATCCAGAGCGACTTACAATGGGTACAATCTTACAATCAAAGCTATTGTTTGTTTCTTAAGGGCCTTGCTCAAGGACCCTTCTGGTCCATAGTCCAGTACCTTAACCACTAGGCTACCACAGTCCTGTATTTGTATCGGTTTATTGTTAACAAATCATAATGATTGGTTAACAAGTTTTTTTTGTTAGTTTTTTATACATAGGCTTTTTGTTTCGTAAGAAAGTATTTCTAAGATGAATTTATAACCTGGGGACCTCATTGAAGAAGCACCGTTACAAAACAAAAAATTCATCTTTCAATCCACTTTTAAACTACACCACAGTGTCAAATTTCGTCAGAAGCGTTCTCACCCCTTTGCCAGGGGTGCTACGGTGCCCACGCTTGTCTCCGGTGCAGCAGAGGGCAGCAGTGACATCACAGGCGCGTGCATTTTGTCGCGTGGATTTAGTAGCTCGTTTCCGTTTCTGGTCCCACCAACGTTTTCTGAACGCTGGGGCTGGGAGCTACTCAGCTTTCGGTTTTCTGGATTTTGGTCCCGTTTTACGTCTTAAAACGTGTTAATTTATTCACCGGGTTTATAGAATCTGACGCATATCGTTTGTTTATCGTCGGACCGTGGGAGGAATTAGCCGGTAAGTTTCGGTAAGTGTGTGAATGTTATCGGTCGCTGTGCTAACTGAATTAGCTCACACATAAGAGTGAGTGCAGCTGCAGGAGTGTGGAGGGATTCGGAAAAAGGATCAAATGTCATTAAAGTGATATTTCTTGTTAATCATCTACAAACAAGCCTTTATTGTTTGTATTGTTATTATTACCACTTGAATTCTTAATAAGTGAAGCAAGTGGCAGGAACGTATTCTTGTTTTTGTTTTTGTTTTTGTTTGACATATTATGGGTTGTTCCTGCCTTGTACCCCGTGCTGCCGTCTAGGCACCGGCTTTATAGTGACTCTGACCAAGGATTGCATGAAAATGAATGTTCTCCTGTGGTGCACGTATGATGCCAAATTCCCTTAGTCCTTCATCAGCATTGGGTTGGGACAGCCCGTGTGGCTCCGTGGGTAGAGCCAGAGAGTGTCAGAGGTCCTGGGTTCATTTTATTTACGTTTGGTTGTCGGTAACCTTCTTAGGACCCATGATGGCTTATTTGCGCTATGACTACAGTACTGTATAGGTACAAATAAAGTAACCCAGCAGAGATGTAGAGATTCAGTAGCTTCTATTTCCCTCAATATATCGCTCTGCTCTCTGTGTCCGCGTTCCAGCTCTCCAGGATGTCTCTGCCCAAGCGGGAGGTGGAGGAGCTGCGCCCCTGGGTGGAGCGCACTGTGAAGAAGGTGCTGGGCTTCTCTGAGCCCACCGTGGTCACTGCGGCTCTGCACTGCGTGGGAAAAGGCCTGGACAAACGAAAGACCACAGGTACTGAAAGGTCTCGGGATTAGGGGTCTAAAGGGGGTTTGAGGTTCGTAGGGGCAAATTCTAGAATCTAAACTTGAACTCCTGAACGTGACATGCTTCCTGTTAGGTAAAGGTATTTAAAGATGTCGTGTTAAATTGTTTTATGCAGCAGCCGATTTCTGCTGGTTAAAAACTATGAACGAAACAGGAAGCAGGTGGTTCATCCATAAGTTTCCATCTGGCCGACTGGAGACAGGTTTGACAGTTAAGTAGGGGTGGGCGATTATGGTAAAAATATTATATCACCAAAGAGATTTTCACGATATTTATCACGATACACCTGATCGCAGACTTAATGCACCAGTAGCTAGAGATTCTTAAACTGCTATTGAAATTATCCCATGCTTAGTAAAGCGATTTTTATTCAAAATGTGCTGCACTTGATCCAGTTAAACAGGACTGATTACACTCTTTATGGTGTCCTGTAAGCACTGGCGATATGCTCGATACGATCATGATACGATAAAATATCGTCATATTGCCCATCCCTACAATTAAGTGTGAATTTGTGTGGTTACTTGGGTTGAGCATCGCAAAATGGTTCTGATTTGGACCTGGTTTGAAAAATTGCAGGAATTAGAGCCTTCTAGAGGTGTGAGAGAGTCTGAAAAACACTTTAAAAAGTGTCCAGACACCTCATCTTCAGTCTTCAGTTGTTTGGGGAGAATCTATTACCTGTGAAAGGTCTACCATTCAGATTAAATAACTTCCTGCCCCTTTCAGACCAGCTCAGGCCATTTCTGGACGATTCAGCCAGCGGGTTTGTGGAGCGTCTGTTCGAAGCCCTGGAGGAGAGCAGGAGCTCTCGGGGCAGCAAAGGCACGACGGAGAGGAACCGCAAGAGAGAGCTGAAGGTTTGTCCCAGAACTAGCTACAAATACATAACGCGATACGGATCATTTGGAACACTCTTTGATAGCATTTCATGGTTTCCCTTTAGCGCTTTAAATGCAAGCCGCCAACAAACCCCAAGAGTGATGCCTTGGCTCATAAACAGCCATCACACCCCCGGATACTGAAAGGCAGTCTTGGTTTAAATCCTGTTTAAAATAAGGTGGTTAAATGTAACAGAGCCTTTTTTCCTCTGACTCCTAAACGTAGGTCATTACAAATGATCAGTAACTGTGTAAGAGTTAAAGTTGGCGTGGTACATGTCTCAGCCGTTTCGCCCAGCTCTAGGTTAAGAACCGAGTGTACTGATGACCGCTCTCCTCCTCAGGATGTGTTTGGCGATGAACCGGAGGCGCATAAGGACGCAGAGAGCGCCACAAAGAGGAAGAGAGTGCCGCGATTCGAGGAGGTCGAGGAGCCAGAAGTCCTCCCTGGGCCTCCTCCGGAAAGTCCCGGCATGCTCACCAAGATACAGGTGCTGGTCCTTTCCTGTGCTGTCAGGCCCTGCTGCTGCTTTTTGGGCCGCCCTCGGTAGGGTTGTAGTGCTCTAGTCCAGGTCTCGAACCCCTACAGAAGTCTCGGGGTAAGGTGGACTCGGGTGTTGTTGTGTGAGGCGACGTTAATTATAAACTGAACTTTTCTGTTGTTAGTGAATACGTGCCTAAATAGAATCTGCACTCTGATTGGCTGACAGACTTACTTGCAAAAGTAAGCCGTACCAGAGTAGGGCAGCAGCATTTCTTCGTTTTCTCCCATAAGTGTCGCCGCCCTCGCTGAATGGCCTCCGATTTTTCTTCAACAGATAAAGCAAATGATGGAAGCGGCCACGCGCCAGATCGAGGAACGAAAGAAGCAACTCAGTTTCGTCGCTCCTGCTGTGCAGGTAAGAAATGTGAACTAACCAACTATTTTGTCGCATCTAATGTTTACTGGAACTTGGCAAGGATGTAAAGTGGCCCTGTTTTAGAAAGGCACTTTTTGGAAGCAAAACTAGGAGACATTTGAACCTTTTGCACTTGTAGATATTTTTTATATCTGATAGGAATAAGACGCATCATAAAGGAAATGTTTTTGTAACCTCCTTTCCACCTTTTTTATTTTTTATTGCGTGTTCTTAACCAGCGTCACTTCATGTCCATGATTCACTTATTCATTTGCATTTTGTTCTTCTCTCCAGCCCCGACTGCCCATGACCCCTCCCCAGCCCGCGGCGTCCGGCCTGCGCCCGGTCCTCCCTGGCGTTGGTGTCCCCACGCCAGGTTCTACCCATTCGATCGGGCCCTCTCAGGCCGCCAGCTTCATGAATGACGCTATCGAGAAAGCCCGGAAGGCGGCCGAGCTGCAGGCTAGGATCCAGTCCACACTGTCCCAGAAGCCTGGGATCCTGGGGACCCTGAACAACACCGGCCCGCACAACTTGGTGGCTCTCGCCAACCTGCACGCCATGGGCATCGCGCCGCCGTGAGTGAGCACGCGGTATCGCGGTAGGTTCTAGTGGTGTAGTGTTTCTGTTCTGTGGCGCTGATGATGCTCGGTGTGTGTGCGTGCAGCAAAGTGGAAGCTCGCGAGATCTCGAAGCCCACGCCGCTCATCCTGGACGAGCTCGGCAGGACGGTCGACGCCAGCGGCAACGAGGTGGAGCTGACGCACCGCATGCCCACGCTGAAAGGTAACGAGGGCGCGGCCCTGCGCTTTGAGCCGCCGGTGGGAGAGTAGCGTGTGACGTGGGTCTCTCTCTGTAGCTAACATCAGGGCTGTGAAGCGTGAGCAGTTCAAGCTGCAGCTGAAGGAGAAGCCCACCGACGACCTCGAGGCCACGTCCTACTTCGACTTCAGGATGGCAGTGCCCCCGCCCCAGAGACAAAGGAGAGGCTTTAAGTTCCATGAGAGAGGCCGCTTTGAGAAAATCGCTCAGAGGATTCGCACCAAGGTCAGCCGGACATGCCTTTACTCCATGTCGTTTAGAGCATTTAGTGGACAGTTATCCCTCTGTATGTCTGTCTGTCTGTCTGTCTACCCCTCTGTCTGTCTGTCTATCCCTCTGTCTGTCTGTCTATCCCTCTATCTGACCCCCCTCTCTCTGCCTGTCTGTCTGTCCCTCTGCCTGTCTATCCCTCTATCTGACCCCCCTCTCTCTGTCTGTCTGTCCCTCTGTCTGTCTGTCCCTCTGCCTGTCTGTCTATCCCTCTATCTGACCCCTCTGTCTGTCTGTCTATCCCTCTATCTGACCCTCTCTCTCTGTCCCTCTGTCTGTCTGTCCCTCTGTCTGTCTATCCCTCTATCTGACCCCTCCCTCTGTCTGTCTATCCCTCTATCTGACCCCTCTGTCTCTGTCTGTCTGTCCCTCAGTCTGTCTATCCCTCTATCTGAACCCTCCCTCTGTCTGTCTCTATCCCTCTATCTGACCCTCTCTCTCTGTCCCTCTGTCTGTCCTGTCCCTCTGTCTGTCTATCCCTCTATCTGACCCCCTCCCTCTGTCTGTCTATCCCTCTATCTGACCCCTCTGTCTCTGTCTGTCTGTCTGTCCCTCTGTCTGTCTATCCCTCTATCTGACCCCCTCTGTCTGTCTGTCTATCCCTCTATCTGACCCCTCTCTCTGTCTGTCTATCCCTCTGTCCTGTCTATCCCTCTATCTGACCCCTCCCTCTCGTCTGTCTATCCCTCCCTCTGTACGTCTATCCCTCTGTACGTCTATCCCTCTGTACGTCGTTCCCTCTCTGTCCCCTCTTTCTGTACGTCTATCCCCTCTGTCTGTCTGTACGTCTATCTGACCCCTCTCTCTGTATGTCTTCCCTCTGTCTGACCCCCTCTCTCTGTCTGTCTATCCCTCTGTCTGTCTATCCCTCTATCTGACCCCTCCCTCTGTACGTCTATCCCTCCCTCTGTACGTCTATCCCTCTGTACGTCTTCCCCTCTGTACGTCTATCCCTCTGTACGTCGTTCCCATCTCTCTGTCCCCTCTTTCTGTACGTCTATCCCTCTGTCTGTCTGTACGTCTATCTGACCCCTCTCTCTGTATGTCTATCCCTCTGTCTGACCCCTCTCTCTGTCTGTCTGTATGTCTATTCCTCTGTCTGACCCCCCCCCCACCCCCCCCCCCCCCATACGTCTATCCCTCTCTCTGACCCCTCCCTCTGTCTGTCTATCCCTCCCTCTGTCTGTCTATCCCTCCCTCTGTCTGTCTATCCCTCCCTCTGTCTGTCTATCTGTCTGTCTCCCCCCTCTGTCTGTCTATCCCTCTCTCTGTATGTCTATCCCCATGTCTGTCGTTCCCTCTGTCTGTCTATCCCTCTCTCTGTAACGTCTATCCCTCTGTCTGTCTGTACGTCTGTCTTTTTATCCCTCTGTCTGACCCCTCTCTCTGTCTGTATGTCTATTCCTCTGTCTGACCCCCCCCCCCCCATACGTCTATCCCTCTGTCTGACCCCTCTCTCTGTCTGTCTGTCTATCCCTCTGTCTGACCCCTCTCTCTGTACGTCTATCCCTCTGTCTGACCCCCCTGTACGTCTATTCCTCTGACTGTCTGTCTGTACGTTTATCCTTCTGTCTCTCTTTGTACATCTGTCCTTCTGTCTGTCTGTACCTCTGTCCCTCTGTACATCTATCCCTCTGTCTGGCCCCTGTCTGTACGTCCGTCTGTCTGTCTGATTCTGTCTCTCTGTCACGCTGATAAGTACTGATCATGCCGGTGTAGTACATCTGAACAGTTTGTATTTGATACACTGCCTATTAGCTCAATGAAAATAGCTTTTTAATGTTTAGCTTGTTTACTCCTTTTCTTTCTCAGGCTCAGCTGGAGAGACTGCAGATGGAAATCGCTCAGGCGGCAAAGAAGACGGGCATCCAGGCCTCGACAAAGCTGGCTCTGATCGCCCCTAAGAAGGAACTCGGGGAGGGCGAGGTGCCGTCCATTGAGTGGTGGGACTCCTTCATCCTGCCCAGCAACGTAGAATTGTAAGCTTGGTTACTGTGTGTGTGTGTGTGTGTGTGTGTGTGTGTGTGTGTGTGTGTGTGTGTGGTGCAAAGCTGCTTCTGTTGTGTATTTTAACTGAGCTTGTGTGTTCCTTCTCTCAGCTCTGATCAGACTGTATTCGACAACCTGGACTTCCACGGAATCACTACTTTGGTGGAGCATCCAGCTCAGATGACACCTCCTGGTATATAATTTTTTTTTAATGTTTCCCATAAGGAATAATGTAAAGTGAATGAATGGGCTCCAGACCCCCAGAAAATCCCCCTGTATAAGGCATCATGTGCATTAATGGAGCTGTACTGTACAGGAGCTACTGATTTATGATGGGGATATGTTCAACACATCCATCATAAGTTACATATATCATGAACTTATGAAAGTAGTCTGTACTGTATCATAGAGGAGATGTGGAAAGGATACAATGATAAGTAAGTTACTGCTTAAAATACAAGTTAACATAGTTGGCCAAAATCATAATTTTTCAGTGAACTAAGTGGAATATAGCAATACGCATCGTATCTTGTAATCTTATCGTGGAGTCCTTTCAGTACCCAGCCCTACTGCCCAGCACTATAACAGTGGGTGGTAGCTTGCTGAGTAGCCAGCGAGTCCTAAACCAGAGCCCTGCTGGTACGTTTGCTGCTTTTTCCAGCCTCTCTCTGACACTCTCTCACTCTCAGTGGACTATGATATGCCGGTGTCGCTGGGCGTGTATCTGACCAAGAAGGAACAGAAGAAGCTGAGGAGACAGACACGACGTGAGGGGCAGAAAGAGTTGCAGGAGAAGGTTCGTCTCGGTCTCATGCCCCCGCCAGAACCCAAAGGTAAAGCGGAACCCTGCAAAGCCAGAATGTCTTTCATCTAATCATGAGTAGTGTATCGTTACACCAATACTTTATCCACATGATTGGTTAAGTGTGTGTGTGTGTGTGTGTGTGTGTGTGTGCTGGCAGTGCGCATTTCGAATCTGATGCGTGTGCTTGGCACGGAGGCCGTACAGGATCCCACGAAGGTGGAGGCACATGTCCGAGCGCAGATGGCCAAGAGACAAAAGTGAGCCTCAGTTTATCAGTTGTACAAACAACTATCACCTGTCTCTCAGTGGGTCTTTTTTTTCCTCTCTCTTGTTTTCCTCTGGCTCTCTCAAGATTCCAAGATTCATGTCTCTCTCTCTCTCTCTCTCTTGGTCTCTCTCTCGCTCTCTCGCTCTCTCTCTCCTTTTTCCCCTCTGTCAGTCTCAAGATTCATCTCTCTGTCTTTTTTTCTTTCTCTCAAGGTTCAAAGATTCATGTCCCTCTGTCTGTCTGTCTCTCCGGTTCTCTCTCTCCCTCCCTATTGGACAGTATGTAGTCCTCTAATGACCTGTGTGTGTGTGTGTGTGTGTGTGTGTGTGTGTGTGTGTGTGTGTGTGTGTGTGTGTGTGTGTGTGTGTGTGTGTGTGTGTGTGTGTGTGTGTGTGTGTGAAGGGCTCACGAGGAGGCTAATGCAGCTCGTAAGCTGACAGCAGAGCAGAGGAAAGAGAAGAAAGTGAAGAAACTAAAAGAGGATCTGAGTCAAGGTGTTCACATCACTGTCTACAGGTAACCATATTTATTGAGCCATCCGTACTGTGACAGGCTTCATGCGCATGGGTAACCGAAACGACGCAGGGCTGATCTGCCGTGTCACTTCCCTGCAGGATCCGAAACCTCCATAACCCAGCCAAGAAGTTCAAAGTGGAGGCCAACGCCAATCAGCTGTACCTGACGGGCACCGTGGTGCTGCACAGGGACGTCAACATCGTGGTGGTGGAGGGAGGTGAGGGAGGAGGAAGTGACACCGAAAGGGTCCTTCTCTAGGGAATATGATCAGAGCTTTTACGTTTTATTTAAGCAGTAAAGCAGGAACCCCGAGTGTGTTACTGCGATTGTTCCGCAGCTCTCGCCCTTTGTTGTTAGCTTTTAGGTTGAGGAGGACAGAAGAAAGTATTCATCAGCATTCAGCGAGGTGAAATCGTTCCTAAAACATGATCAGACCATGGCCTTCAGTCATAACTTTGTTATACACAGATTGAATTTTAATTTATTAAACAGTTTGTGTATTTACATTCAGCAAATAAAATGGGTCCGGTTTGTGCCGCAGACTTACGATTTTACAGGTAGAAGAAAATGTAAGCATGTAGTGCATTTAGCTGTAGCTGGATATAAATTAATGGATTAAAACTAGCAGTAGTCAAAGTATGGATATGTGAAATAATAAGAAAATAAGTACTGCTGTGTAATTGCATATTGGTAAAAATCGGTCCATTTCTACTCGCCTTGCCTCGAAAAAAAGAAACATTTCAGTTTTTCTTCTCCTGAGTTTATTCAAGCCCAGTCTGAAGGAATAAAGGAAAAGGAGAAACGAACGAACCCTGCCTTTGTAAGCCTGATGACTGCCGGCTCATCGGAAGGCTCAGGCTGCTCATTAATAGCAAATGAATCTGTTTAATTTCATTATGAATGAGTCATGCTGAGGATGATGAATGCTGGTTCTTCCTCACAGGCCCCAAATCACAGAAGAAGTTTAAGAGGCTGATGCTGGGCAGGATCAAATGGGAGGAGCCCAGCTCGAAGAGAGATGGTGAGAGAGAGTGTCTGTATGGGTTTGGGGATACTAATGGAAAACTAGTACGGTGGAACCTCGCTTTTTGTTGTTAATTCGTTCCAGAAGGAAAACGAGTACCGAGCAAATGTTCCCCTTAAGGAATCATGTAAATTGAATGAATGGGTTCCAGACACTCATAAAATATAAGGCATGATATGTTAATGGAGCTGTACTGTACAGGAGCTCCTGATTTATGATGGGGATATGTTTGTGCATTACTGCCACCAACTGGACTGGAAGATCACACCAGATTTACCATTTCAGCAATAATACACCTCAAGTGTGGTACTGCCATTATACCACAGTTCTCTTATCGCCATTTGTTTGTTGGTTCCCCCGCGGCTAAGCCCTTCAGCCATTAAAGTTGAATAACAGAATGACCAATAACTTTATTATACAGACAATAAACACAAATATATCGATTGGTAAGTTTTAATTTATTAAAAAAAAGTTTTTACATTCAGCAAATAAAATGGGTGGGGTTTATAAGGCAGGCTGTTACTAAGATCCACTATTCTACCGCCTGAAGCAGATCGGAGTGAGATCCCGGTGTTCTAACCAAAGTCTAGGATCCCGTTTGATTAGTGATTATAAATCTGTATGATGAAGCTCTTAATGTGAATCTGATCAGTCAGAAATGTAAGGGCAGAGCTACAGAGCATCAGCAGCTTCTCTGGGTTAGAGCTGGACTTAACCTTTAGGGGTGGGCATTGTTGCTAGGTTACACGTGTATGCCGCGGACTAATACTTATAGAGCGCCGGTCAAAGTCTCGGCCAGTCAGATTGTGGGGTCGGAACTAACTGTTATTTAAGGTTTCAAATTGGGGGCAAAAATGATTTGAACTGACTATCTGAAATGGGAAGCTTCCGCTCTAAGGTCAGTCCTCTTGTTTCCTGTCAGACCCGGACAACTCGGACGATGAGAGCTCCAGGAAGAACAATAAGTGCACACTGGTTTGGGAGGTAAGCCTTTACGGAAGTGGTGGTTCATTCTTTAGCAGGTATACTTTGTAGTTCTGTAGTTAGACTGTAGTCCATCTGTTTCTCTACATGCCGCCTCCTTTCCTCTGTTCTTTCATGATCAGGACCATGTGGTGTGCTAGTGTGTGTTGTGCTGGTACGAGTGGATCAGACAGCAGTGCCGCTGGAGGTTTAAACACCTCCTGTCACTGCTGGACTGAAAAAGGTCCACCAGCCAATAATATCCAGCCACCAGCATCCTGTGATGAGCTGGGGAAGGGTTAGGGAGTGGAGATGCCTCGAGCTTTATTGCGGGTTCTGATCTCTTTCCTCTCCCGGATTCAGGGCACGGCCAAAGAGCGCAGCTTCATGGATTTCAAGTTCAAGCAGTGCCCGACGGAGAACATGGCACGAGAGCACTTTAAGAAACACGGCACGGAACATTACTGGGACCTGGCGCTGAGCCAGAGCGTGCTGGAGACCGCCGACGACTGATAGCTGGGGGACGAGACGGGACTGTGTGCGACTTAGAGACGTGAGATCAAAGCCGCCGAGCTTAGACCGCGTCCAGTCTTTGGGACTGGGTTACTACCCCCCTTTCTCGAATGCCCACGGACTGCGGGGCACGTGCCGCGCCTCACTGGACAGAAAAGCAGCTGCTTTCGTTCCGTCACAGCCGCTCTGTGGAGGAGTTTGTTCATAGCCAAAGTGTAATGTTGTTCTGGTTTCCCCTTTTTTATTTTAGCCATTGAAAGACCTTTAGTGTAACGCCGGCACCCCCTGTGCGGTCATTAAAGTTTTGGGGGAGAAACGCTCACAGGGCGTGGCTCATCAGTGTATCAATGAATCAGATCACCGCTGCTTTTCAATTGGAGTTGGGAGTCATTTTGCTGAATCGATTCTTGTTACTAGAAGCGATGCACCGAAATAAATTTTGTGCAAGACCGAACAAAATTTCACTCTCTGCTGGTTGCGCTTTGATTGCGTCTTTAAAAACGTCATTATTCTGTATAACTTTATTTGTGGTTTTCTTTTGTTTGTTTTACTTATTCAGCCAAACACTGAAAGTGCTTTATTTATTTTATTTATTTATGTTTTTGTTGTTTTCGGCCAAATAATTTCAGTTGGCAAATATTAGGTGCGTCCCTATTTAATAGTATTCACTGCAGAATCGCCTGTCTGCAGCATCTAGAGTCACTTGGATGAATCGATTCTTTTAAACAAATCCTTTTAAAGGAGTTGGTTTGTTCTGAGTTTTTTGATTCACCAATCAGCTTAAAGGGCTTTTCACACAGAGTACGAATATTATTATTATTATTATTATTATTATTATTATTATTATTATTATTTTTGTACGAAAAGAAGCTTCCCTTCTCTTAATGTATCATGGAGATTTGTTACATCATCAACTTAAAAAAAAAAAAAGAGCTTTTTTAAAAATTAATTAATTTATTTTTTGTTTTATTTAATTTATTATTTTTTTTCTGCCAAATAATTTCAGTTGGCAAATATTTGGTGCATCCCTACTTAATAGTATTAATTTAGTCAGAATGATTCACATGTTTCACAGAATCGTTCAGCTGCAGAGCCTAGAGTCACTTGGAGGAATCGATTCTTTTAATCAAATCCTTTTAAACGAGTTTTGATTCACCAGTCAGCTTAAACTCCTGTTCACACGGAGTGCGATTTTTTTTTTGCGCAACTTTTAAAAAATTTCGCAATTTTCAGCTGAATAATTTCAGTTGGCAAATATTAGGTGCGTCCCTATTTAATAGTATTCCTTTAGACGGAGTGATTCACTGCAGAATCATCCATCTGCAGCGTGTAGAGTCACTTGGATGAATCGATTCTTTTAAACAAATCCCTTTTAAGCGAGTTGATTTGTTGTTGAGTTTTTTGATTCACCAGTCAGCTTAAAGGCCTTTTCACACTGAGTATGATTTGTTCACATGAAAAAAATGCTTTCTTTAATTGTTTTTAAAATTTAATAATTCCCTTCTCTTAATGTCACGGAGATTTGTCACATTGTCGACTTTAAAAAAACAAACCAATTTTTGCCATTTTCAGCCGAATAATTTTGGTTGGCAAACATTTGGAGCTTCCCTGATGAATAGTATTCATTTAGACAGAATGATTCACTGCAGAATCATCCATCTGCAGCATCAAGAGTCACTTGGATGAATCGATCCCTTTAAACGAGTTGATTTGATTCACCAGTCAGCTTAATTCAGTTTAACCCCGTATTCAAACTCTCTCTCATGTTATATCCATACTGTTAGGGTTCGACCGGTCTTGGTTTTAGTCTGCAGCTGTACCGACTCATTCAGCGGAAAAGTGGGAAACACCTAGGCCTGGGTATCGTTTGCATTTTATTGATGCCAGGTGTCATCTCCAAAATGGTGGGAAACAAATGTACCAAATGTTTAGTTAGAAAGAATTTCTTTATTTTTTATTTCAGCATCAACATAACCTACCTATAACCAATAACCTAGGAAAACCAAACTTCTCTCATTTCCTACTGCTCTTAAGTAATCTCTGCTGCTGAAGTGATGGACCTGTGGTCCAGAGGGACAGTAATCATTTCCATGTTGGGTTTGTTACTTATAGTAGGTTTAAATGGGAAGAAAAAAGCATAGCGTATAAATGATTCCTGTCCTTTTGGACAACAGGTTCATTGTAGCAGTAGATATTCCTTATGATCAGTAATTGAGAGAAGTTTGTTGTTCCTAGGTCGTTGTTTTAGAACATTAAACCACGATGAGCTCTGTTCACCATAATGCAGCATCTGAGGAAGGAGAGCTCAGTCGTTTGAACCCGGCCCACTGCTGAAGCTCAATGTCCTGCTGGTACCTTAGATGTTTCACCACATATCGACTTTAAACACATACTGCTTTTAGCTTTTCGTTTTCTCTCAAAGAGGAGCCAAACTTTTGAGCCTCCATCTTCCACTAATGCTCAACCACGAACTACGAACCAAGTCCATGACGAAAAACAAATGTTAAATGCACTGTTTTTACAAGTAAACTAATTACTAACCACTGTTTGTGGTTTAATAGTCATTAAACAATGATTTGTACTTGTATTTGAACACAAAATTCATCACTCGGGTGGTTATGGAGGCCATCTTTGCCGACTGAAGCCGAAGGAAGCCGCTATGCATTTCGGTACTTTAGTCCGTAAGTAGTGTACGTCGGTTGTCCACTATATTTACGGTGCGTTATGGGTAAAAAAAAAGTAGTGTACTATAAAGGGAATCGATTTGTTCACTGAGGATTCGGACAACCCTACAAAATGGCCGACACCTTAAACAGTACAGTAAATAGGGAACTATTTCAGACACAGCCAGAGACTCGGAGCTGTTGAGGAAGATCTTTGTGCGTCTTCAATTCCTGCAAGAATATCAGCTTTGTGTTCAACTAAACAGGCCCAGGTTTCACACTGAGTAAGTAAATGGAGATTAGATTTTCATTATATTTCAATAAATATATGTGTTGTGACTTTTTATTTGTCCGAACCTAGGGTCAAATGACGGTTTTAGTTAGCCTGCTGCATCACCCAATAATATATTGTTAGTGGCCTGTATGCAGTTTTTCCTTTCGCCTGATGGTGGCAGCAGTACGTAAATAAACAAACAAAATTAGTTATGTGACTTAAATGATAGGCGTGCTTAGTTACGGAGTTCCACAGGTCTGGTAATGCACAGCAACTGAATAATAAAATACATAACAATAAAAACTGCATTGGAAATATTGAGAAGGTTCTTGACATGATTTAAAGGTGAAGGATTGTGCATAAATGTTTTAAAGAAAATGTCCATCGTAAATAATCTGCAGTAAGTTATTGGTATTTTTCCGGCTTTTAAAAACCTGCTGCAGGTATTGCGCTCAAATTAACCTGTTCTGTAGATTCGTGGAACATATGGAACATAACAAATCCAAACTCAATGGTCACGTGATTACAGATAGGTGCCTCCTTAATACAGAACTCTGGGAATCCTTATTATTATTTTTTTTATTTTTATAAGGAAAACGCTTAGAACCTGGTTTTGATACCCACCCTTAGAATCACTTCACCTCAAGGAGTGCTGATGAGTGAGAACACAGGAAATTAAACAGAAATTCCACCAGACAAGGACCGAATACATTTAAAATGGTACTTCCCTGTGGAATCCCACTTCTGACACCACACCTGTCGGGGTTCGGGGTTCTTGACTTGTGATACTTCTGTCCCTCTGCCATTGGGGAGCTGTCAGTTCTTGTGACCCATCTAATTTTACCAACAGGATGACGGTGATATATGAAGTCAGAACGTTCTAGAACGTTATGCAAAGGATGGAAATTTGCTGGGTTGGTTAAACAGTGTTCAAGAAGGAAATCCAGCACACAATGTGGCTAAAGATGTTGGTTGTTCCCAGTCAGCTGCCTCTAAACATTAATGCTAGAATAAACAAAAAGGGGGAAAGTTATGAATGGAAAACAATTGGCTAGACCAAGGAATAATCAAAGCCTTTAAAAATAGAAAATGCACAGCAAAACAAAAGTGTGGAAACAGAGGCGAGTCGAGTCAGATTTATTTCTATAGCGCTTTTTATAATGGAGCATTGTCTCAAAGCAGCTTTACAAGTTTAGATTGTCTTCTATTCTCTATGGCCAATTCCACACTGAGCAAGCCTAGGGCGACAGTGGCAAGGAAAAACTCCCCAAGCGTTATGAGGAAGAAACCTTGGGACGACCAAGCCATCGTTGATGACAAGCCGTCTTGCCCAGATGCAGCAAAACAGGTCCAAACCATGATACTACCACCACCATGTTTCACAGATGGGATAAGATTCTTATGCTGGAAAACTGTATTTGACCCCAGGTTGGGAACTATTGCTGTAAAACACAGGCCACTGGTGTAAGCATGCTTTGGGTGGGATCCCAGTTCATCACAGGGCCTGCAGGGGTCATCGTTATGGAACATTTTAGGGATCGATCCCCTACCGACCTCCACAGGGGAATCAGTCGTGTTTAGACTGGAACGCTCTTCCTGTGTTCTGTCGAGTTATCCTTCCTTGTTGAATTTTCTTACCATGAAGCATATTTGAAGGTTTGGTCTATCGATCTGTGCTAGTATGTTGAGAAATGTGTTTGTTCTTAGTCATCCAGGTCAAGCATTAGAAACAGGTACGTTTGGCTGTCTCTGAGGGAGAGAGGCTGATCAGGGATCATCCCCTAGCACTGCCATAGTAATTTAATACTGTTCCCAGATTGTCAAAGTAATCAAATCCACGATTTCCTACCCAGGATTAAACTGATTTCGCAGATTTTGTCCCAGTTTTGCATGCACTGTCAGACTAGACGAAGCTGATCCCGCTGCCGCAGGAAGGGATTTCTCAATCTCGAGTTTTCTGTGCCCCTCTATGTCTCCATCTGCTGGACTAAATGTATTATAGCATGTATTTGTTAATGAAGAAAGATATCGTCAATGAACCGCTATCAGGGAGAAAATAGTTTTTTTTCTCCCTATCCGATCCAAATATTCAGGATTTAAAGACGTATCCTTTTTGAAAAACCCATTTATCCCAACTAGAGTGCTTTAATCTGGTCAGATATCTTTTGGAACAGCTGCAGACACCCAGTGGGAAGAAGACAAGGCAGTGGAGAAAGTGTGATGCTCTGGGCATCGGGCACTGTTCTGCGGGGAAACCCTGGGTCATGTGCCACCACTGTTGCGGACATGGTGGCCGTAATAGTTTAGCTCATTGGTGCATATTGTGTATGAGTGTGTGTAGCTGGACAGCCATATCAAAAGTTCCCACCTCTGCCAAGCTGGCACTGTTGGGTCCTTGAGCAAGACCCTTAACCCACAACTGCTTGGATTGTAAGACTGTATAACTAGTAAATCGCCCTGGATAAGGGCGTCTGCTAAATGCTGCATATATGTAAATGTAAATGTAAGTTTTAAGCCGACTTGGAGGCATATTTTGTGTTTCTTGGGTTTGGGTTTCTTGTCCGGCCAGTGGATCCATGCATGACTGTGTGGAGTTTGCATGTTCTCCCTATGTCCGTGTGGGCTTACTCTGGGTGCTTCGGTTTCTTTCCCCATTCCAAAGACATGCATTAGGATCGTTGGTGTTTCCATTTCCAAACTGGCATAGTGGATATAGGAGTGTGTGAGTGTGATCCGATGGATTGGCGCCCTGTCTAGAGTTGTTCCTGCCTTGCGCCCTGTGCCACTGGCTTTCCAGCCACCCTGACTAGGATTAAGAAAATGACTGAATGAATGAATATAATAGTGCAGCGTTTGACCTGTAAAACGGACCAACTATTCCAATCAGGCGTTTACACAGGGCATTTTGGGCTGCGTCCCCATTAAGGGTTCTCCCTACACCCTACACACTATAGACTGCATTAGAGGTTCCCTTTGTACCCCAAGCTAATTTTGTAAATACCTTAACCCGGTACACTGTGGGATTTCACAGGCACTCTGACTGTTCCTTAACTTCGGTATCTAAACATGATCATGAAGCAGGGATAATCCCTAACTAGTGCACTACGTAGTGAGTAAGGTGATTGCGGACGCAGCCCGGGTCCTTTCATGTGATGCGGGTCCTAGCTGTCCGCGTGCAGCTGTCGTTTCCATGATACTTCTTTTTGGTGGAATGTAGACGGTGAGCTCTGAGCTGCTCCTGGGTGAAACCCCACTCTTTCGCGGGATTATTTAGTACCATGATGCCGGGAGAGAGTCAGTCCGGAGCCGGAGCGGGAGCGGCAGCGGGAGGACTCGCCTGTGAAGCCTCCACAGGGACATGTCAGAACTGCGGCGTGTTAAACCAGGTGAGTCTGGTAGCGGACACAACGCAGCAGGTAAAGCTGGTTAGATCCATGTTCTGTTTACTAACGCTCTGTTGTGGTAGTGCGGATCCACACCATGGAAGAGCTCAGTGGTTCATTCTGCAGCTCTGAGTAACTAATCAGCTCACTGCTTAGCCTGTGTCACACAGCTACTGTCTGTCTGTTTTGGCTCTGTAACTGTGTATCTACCTGTCTGTCTGCTTGTCTCTAACCCCTCTGTCTCTGTCTGTGTACAGTACCTGACTATAAATGTTTGTTTTTGTCTGTCTGTTTGTTTCTTCTTTCTTTCTGTCTGTTGTGTGTGTCATCCAGCTGTCTGTCTCTCTGTCTATGTAGAGTACCTGCCTGTGTCAGTAACTGCCTTTGTGTCTGTCTGTCTGTCTGTCTGTCTGTCTATCTAGAGTACCCTCTGTAAATGTCTGTGTGGCTGTCTTTCTTTCTGTCTGTCTTTGTGCCCATGTCATCCATCTAACTGTTTGTCTGTCTCTCTGTTTAGTGTGTCAATAAGTACCTGTCTGTCTCTGTCTGTCTGTATGTCTATGTACAGGACCTGTCTCTGGAAATGTTTGTTTGCTTGTCCATCTGTCTGTCTATTGGTCACTCTTTCTGTCTGTCTGTCTCTTTGTGTGTCAATGTGTCATTTCAGTCTTTCTCTTTTTATCTGTCTACGTCTGTAACAGTCTGTCTGTCTATCTAGAGTACCCTCTGTAAATGTCTATGTGCAGCACCTGTATCTATAAATGCCTGTTCATCTGTCTATCTGTCACTCTGTCTGTCTCTTTCCTTCTCTCTGTCTGTGTGTTTCTGTCGTCTTACTTTTTCTCATGTCTGTAACCGTGTGTCTGTCTGTATCTTCTATACCTGTCTGTCCTGTATCGCTGTGTCAGTCTGTCTCTCTTCATCCATTCCTGTCTGTCTGTATTTCTTTGTCTGAACTGTCTGTCTGTTTTTGTGTCTGTGTGTCTGTCTGTATACAGTACCCGTCTTTGTTTTGTTTGCATGTCTACCTGTCAGTCTTTGTCTGTGTGCCTGTCTTTCTTTCTGTCTGTGTCATCCATCTAACTGTCTCGCTAGTGTGTCAATAAGGACCTGTCTGTCTCTATAAATGTCTGTCTTTATGGTAGAGTGGCCACACAGAAGCTTCTCCTCAGTAACAGACACATGAAAGAACATCTGGAGTTTGCAAAAAACACCTCCAGGACTCACAGATTTTGAGATTGTGATGAAAAGTCTGAACACTCTATCATAAAGCCCAGATTGGTTTTGGTGCTGCAGTGATGGTCGACCTTCTGGAAGTTTCTCCATCTGCACACAGGATCTTTGGAGCTCAGCCAGAGTGACCATTGGGTTCTCGGTCTGCTTTCTTACCAAGGCCCTTCTCCCCCGATGACTTAGTTTGGGGGGCTCAGCTCTAGCTCTTCCATTTAAGAATGACGGAGGCTGATGTGCTCTTTGGAACTTTCAGTGCAGCAGATTGTTTTGTAGTTTTCTCCAGATCTGTCTCCACACAATCCTGTCTCTGAGCTCTACAGGCAGTTCTTTCCTCCTCATGGTTCGGTTTTTGCTCTGATATGCATTGTTAGCTGTGAGACCTTATATAGACAGGTGTGTGTCTTTCCAAATCATGTCCAACCAACTGAATTTACCACAGGTGGATCCAATCAGGGTGTAGAAACATCTCAAAGATGATCAAGAGAAATGGGAGCTACAGTGGGGCAAAAAATTATTTAGTCATCCACTGACTGTGCAAGTTCTCCTACTTAGAAAGGTGAGAGAGGTCTGTAATTTTCATCATAGCTACACTTCAACTATGAGAGACACAATGAGGGGAAAAAAATCCAGGAAATCACATTGTAGGATTTTTAAAAGAATTTAATTGTAAATTATGGTGAAAAATAAGTATTTTGGTCACCCCACAAACAAGCAAGATGTCTGGCTTTCCACAGACCTGTAAAACTTCTTCTTTAAGAAGCTCTTCTGTCCTCCACTCGTTACCTGTATTAATGGCACCTGTTTTGACCTCGTTATCTGTATAAAAGACACCTGTCCACAGATTCAAACAGTCAGGACTCCAAACCAACCATGGCCAAGAACCAAAAGAGCTGTCGAAGGACACCAGGAAGAAAAATTGTAGACCTGCACCAGGCTGGGGAAGAGTGAATCTACAATAGGCAAGCAGGTTGGTGTGAAATAAATCAACTGGTGGGAGCAATTGTAAGAAAATGGACGACATACAAGGACACTGAATGATTATCTCCCTCTCAATCTGGGGTTCCACGCAAGATCTCCTCATCCCGTGGAGTCAAAATGATCATGAGAACGGTGAGCAAAAATCCCCAGAACTACAACGGAGGGACCTGATGAATGACCCGCAGAGAGCTGGGACCAAAGTAACAAAGGTTACCATCAGTAACACACTACGCCCGGAGGGACTCAGATCCTGGCAGTGCCCAGGCGTGCCCCCCTGCTTAAGCCAGTCAATCCAGGCCTTTGTCTGAAGTTTTGCCAGAGAGCATATGGATGATCCAGAACCTTAAGCATAATTGTAAGCAAAAGGTTATGTTACAAAGTATTGAGTTGAACTTTTGTGTTTTTGACCAAACTTATACTTATTTCCTTCCCATTTTCCCACCATGATTTTTGTAATTAAATTCTTTTAAATATCCTTACAATGTGATTTTCCTGGATTTTTTTTTTTTTTTTTTCTCATTTTTGTCTCTCATAGTTGAAGTGTAGCTTATGATGAAATTACAGACCTCTCTCATCTTCTAAGTAGGAGAAATTGGACAGTCCAGTGGATGACTAAAATACTTTTTTGCCCCAACTGTAGTTATGTCCTTGTGAAATTTTAGTTTTTGCTTTTTGATAATTTTGCAGAAATTTGCTCTCACAGATGATGCAGAATCTCCATCTGAGTCTGTCACGAGGTTTAGCGTGGCCTACTCACTGTGCTCTGTTTGTGTTTCAGAGCCTGGATGAATACATGGCTGCTCTGCTGACGCTCAAACAGAAGATCATCGATACAGAGTGAGTCTCACTCACACACACACACACACACACAGGCACTAGGATGTGTGTCGATGCTGTAGAAGCACACGTGTCAAAGGGTTTTGGTGTGTTGTGACTAGGGGTGGGCAATATGGCGATATTCTATCGTATCGTGACAGACGATACGCTTTTGGATGAAGTGCAGCAGTATTTCAGTAAAAAACACTTTACTAGGTGTGTGGTAATATTCGGATAGTTTGTAAGAATCTCTCACTACTGATGCATTTGTCTGTACTCACCTGTATAGTGATAAATATCGTGTATCGTGATGTCTTCAAATATCGTGATATGATATTTTTGCCGTATCGCCCACCCCTAAATGTGACAGTGGTTTTTAATGACGTCCGTTTGATCCTTGCTCTGTGTTTCAGCCAGCTGCTGAGCGAGTACAAGGAGAAATGTGATGATATCCTTTCCTTCAGCTCTTATTTCTCCAGCTGTAATAATAACCTAAGATGATATGAGATGTTTACACAGTGTGTAGCTGTACACTAGTTGTGTAGAGCAGAAATCTATGAACGATTCATGATAATTCAGAAATCAGAAGTGTTTCGGTAAGGTCTGTTTTCCTTAACGAGCCCTCACAGCTTCAGAAATCCCAAAGGTAGGCTTCTTATTTACTTCTTATTTATGAATCCTCACTTTATTGCTGTGTTGCCGGACTGGCTGGAACGGTTTGTGTTCGTGTCCTGTGTGTTTGCAGAGAGAGCAGTAAACTTCATAAGGAGCTGGACGAGGTGCTGCTGAAGCTCAGCCCGCTGGAGAAGCAGACTGCAGGTTACGAAGCTCTGAAAGCCGAGCTGGAAGAAACCAAGGTGAGTTCATCCTGAGCTCTCTGATGGTTTGGACGGGAAGGCGAGCTCTTACTGGGACTGTTCTGATCTGCAGGCTGCTTTGAGGGAGTTCCAGCAGAAATCGGAGCGACTGGACGTTCTGAGGGAAGAGAAGGCCGAAGCTCTCAAACTGTAAGAGCGCGAACCTTATGTACTCTGGGCCAGGTCTTTGGGTTCTCTTGTTTCTTTCCTTAGTGTGTGGGGTGGGTGGGTAGGTGTGAGTTTGGAGTATATCAAGTAAAAATTTTTCCTTCTTTTTTTTTTTTTTGTTTTTTTTTTTTTTTTTTTTTTTTTTTGGTCCCCATGCCAAAAAAAAAGGGGTCAGGTGTAAAATAGGTTAGGGGATGTAACTTAAAAATTTCCATACCCAAAAGTCCTTACACAACAAGTAAAAAAAAATATATATATATCCCTGAAGAAGAAGAAGAAAAGGCATCAGGTGAAATCACCTAGGCTAAAATGTCCTTAGGAAGAAAATCATTAGGCAAAAATACTTTGGACCAAAAAAGTCAGAAATAAAAGCCAAAATGGTTATAGAATAAAGAAACTAAGCATTACTTTAGAAATGTCCTTTGATAAAAGGGTAACAAATTACCAGGACAAAAAAGGCATCATCAGAAAACAAAAACAAAAAAGAGTTTGAAAAAAAATATTATTGTACACAAAAAGCATCTGTCAAAAACAGCTCAGACAGTAACAACATGACCTAAAAAAAATAAAAAAAATAAAAAAATAAATTATATATATATATATAATTTTGTCGTGTTGTGTATGTGTGTGTGGTGTGTGTATATATATGTGTATATATATATATATATATATATAATATATAAGTAATATATATATATATATATATTTAAAAGAATAAGTTATATATATTGTGTGTGTGTTGTGTGTGTGGTGTGTGTGTGTGTGTGTGTGTATATATAAAGAATAAGTAATATATATATATTTTTTAAAAGAAAAATTATATATATTGTATATGTTTCCTCTTGTGTGCTTTGTTGTATTTTATGTGTGGTGTGTATGAGATATTATATATATATTATTTTAATTATATTTATATTTAATTATATTTCATATTTAATATTAATATATTTAAAAACAAATAAAAAAAGATTTTTTTTTGTTTTTATTGTTTATTGATTGTTTTGCCAGATTTATTTATTTATTTGTTTGTTAGTTAGTTTTTAATGGTTTTTGTTCTTTTACCCAGTGTCATTTTTTTTGTCTAAACTTGTTCCTGATGCCTGTTTTGGTCTGAGGACATTTTTGTTTTTTGCCAGGATGTTTTGCATTGATGCTTTTTAAAATGTTATTGTGTTATATGCTTGCTTTCTTTTTATCCAGTGATATTTTTCCGGGTTGTTATTGTCTGAGCTGTTTTGCCAGATGCTTTTTTGTACAGTAAGTTTATTGTTTCTTTTGTTTTGTTTCTGATGCCTTTTTTTGTCCTGCTACTTTGTTACCTGATGCCCTTTTGTTTATTTATTCTTTTAGTTTCTTTTTTTGTTTTTTTTTTGTCCAAAGTATTTAGCCTAATGATATTTTTTCCTAAGGACATTTTGCCTAGTAATTTTTTTTGTTTGTTTTTGTTCATTTTACCTGATGCCTTTTTCTTCTTTTCAGTTTTTTTTTTTTTTTTTTTTACTTTTTGTGTAAGGATTTTTGGACTTTTGTGTAAGAAACTTTTAACGTCCATCACCTAAGCTGATATCTTTCTGTTTTTTTTTTTTGGTAATGGGCAAACAACCTGATGCCTTTTTTTTCTTTCCTTTCAAGTTTTTTTTTTTTTTTTTTTTTTTTTTTTTTTTTTTTTTTTTTTTTTTTTTTTTTTTGTTTTTTTTTTTTTTTTTTTTTATACTTTTTTGTGTAAAGTTTTTGGACCTTTTGTGTAAGAAACTTTTTAAAACGTCATCACTATAAGCTGAATATCCTTATCTTTTCTTCCCCTGTTTTTTTTTTTTTTTTTTTTTTTTTTTGTTTGGTAAGGCACAAACGGTATTTTACTTGGGACCTGTTACTACTTGATGGCTTCTTTAGCTAAGACTTTTTTTTTAGTGTAAGGCAGTTTGACCTGATAAAACTTTTTTTTTTTGGGGGTCCCTGGTTGCTGAATCCTGTGCCATTCTTTTGTCCGGAGCCTATAATACAGTTTGGTTCTTCGTTCTAATGCCAGATCCCAGACCTGACACAAAGTGTTTGCTAAATTAGTGTTTTATGTTCCTACTTTTTTAAAATTACACTTATACTCTCAAGTTATTTTATGATATAAACGTTGCTTTGCTGGGGGTCTCATAACCACTGTAGTGTTTTATTATAAGGGCTTGATTAGCAGTCCGTATTCATGTGGGCTTTTCCTCTGTTCCACTCTGTGTCTTAGTAAAGAGAAGCTTGAAGATGATCTGAAGAAAGCAGAAGGTAGGTCTTAGTAATGTACACCTTTAAAAAAGTGTATTTTTATCAGCACACTCTCTTATCGGCGTGTTTGTTGTGTATGTGACTGAGAGAGGACGTGGGCTCAGATCCCAGGATCCAAGAGCCCGCTCACTGATTAAACCTTTAATATCAGTAATACTATGTGTAATAAATGCTAGAGCGAGGTTTGGATTTGACCTGTACATTCACATCATCATCATCGTCATCATTTCTCTTCGTTCAGATGCAGCAAACGCTCAGAAGGCTGAAACTCTGAAGCTCAGGTCTGAGAAGAAACTGCTGGAAGACGACCTTCAGAAAACTCAGGTCTGATTTTCTTCATCGCTCTGTCTTAGCGGCACATAACCCGTCACAGGAATGTCATGTTTGTTCTGCTGGCCGGCTCTGAACAGGAATCCCTGAGGACGTGCCAGCAGGTGGCTGAGGAGGTGGATCATCTGAAGCTGCAGAACGCCAAGACGCTCATTCTGTAAGAAACCAAAGCAGAGATGAAGATAGAGGGTCCATAAATACAATGTGGAATAATTTATAAACGTCTGCTTCTCTCTTCCAGGAAGAGTAACCTAGAGAACCAGCTGTTAGCACTCGAAGGTCTGTCATCAACAGGTTCTAGCTCTGCACACCGAAGGCCTTTTCACACAGAGTTAAAAAACTGATGCGATGTTTAGCGTAGTGGGACCTTCCTGCCGAAGTGCGCTACGGTTTTTTTTGTCTAAACGCTTTTTCTTTCTTTCATTTCCCTTCTCTTAATGTGTTGGAGATTTCTGTGTCTTTTACACATCATCAACTTAAAAACAAAGAAACGAGTGAAGATGAGTGCAGGAAGTCCTAGTTTGTGTTTTAGGATCATGAACAGATCAGAAGGCTCTTAGATAAATAATCAAACTGTTCCATGGAGTCCCTGTGAGCTTTATCATCATCATTCTCCAGCCTTTCTGTTCTATTCCACCAGAGCTTTTCTTTAATATCCATGTTTTTAGAGTCAACCTGTTGCTCGTCCTATAAGCTCTTTATGAGCTGTTCTGCCCGGCAACCGAGCTCTGATTGGCCAGCCTGATTTTAATGCAGAAATTAGAACAGGCTCCGATTAAAGATGTTACACAGCGTCGCAGAACGTCAGTTTTAGACTCGGTGTGCAAAGGCCTTAAATAAATATTATAACTAATTATTAAATATGACCTGGTTCATCTTAACCTGAAGTTTTGTTTTTAATTGTTTACAGACGCTAAGCTAAAGCAGCTTGATGAAATCCGAGAGCTGAGGAGCAAAACCTGCAGGTTGGAAGAAAGCCTTCGGATATCACAGGTATGGATTGGAAAATAAAATGTGACGTGAAATAGAATTTCATTGGGATCGAACTTTCAACCGCCTTTTTTTTTTAAACCTTACAGGAAAAAGTCACAAAATTGGAAAAAGAATTTCACAAAGGTAATGCTAAACTGTTGGTTTGGATAACGGGAGCTCTATATTCATTGTTTCTTATGTAAAAATCCCTACCTCGTTCTGGCTTCTTCAGAATCCTCCATACTGTTTATAATCTCTCTCTCACACACACACACACACACACACACACACACACACATATATATATATATATATATATATATATATATATATATATATATATATATATATAGTGTATTTTTTTTCTTTCCAGAGAAGAGATGTTCCTCAACGCAAACTGAGACGGAACCAAAAGTTGACAAAGGTATTTATTTATTTATTTTTAATTATGGAAAATATTATTCCGCACTATGCAGAAGTCGTAGGCATTTCTATATATATTTTTATTTTAATTTCATCCTGTATAGTTCCGTCCTATCCCGGTAATAATTATGTTATTGGGCCTCTCAGCTAAATTACTATTCCCGTCCTCTCAGCTAAAGTCCGGATGCTGCTGGAGGAACTGTGGCATTGTGTGGAACCTCTGTCTCAGACCCCGGAGAAACTCTGCTCAAAAGGTAACAGGGTTTAAATGGAGTCTAAGGATTTTAGCAGAGTGCTTAAAAACGAACTCTGTACCTCTTTATCAGAACCCACAGAGAACCAGAACGTAAGGATCAGGATTTCAGGACCTTCAGTTCATCCAGTGGCCTTCAGTCCCCTGAGGAGTCGGACGCCTCGGTCGGTCTCCACTCCTAATAAAGGAACTAAAGCCTCTCCAGAGAAGGGTAGAGCTGAACCTTCGCTGGACCAGACCAGCCCCGAGTACAGATCAGAGGGGGACAGGGATCCGGGCAGGAGGAAAGAGACGGAGCCCTGGGATCAGAGGAGGCGGATCAGAGCAGCACACGGGTGGATGAGGGGTCAGTTTACTAGAAGAGAGATCGGGTGGTGTCGAATGGAGATAGCCTGATAAACCGCACGCGTCTGTTAGAGATTCCTGGATCAGTTCAGACCTTTACCTGCAGCTCTGTCTCCAGTGCCCATCTCCAAAGCAGCAGGTAAAGAAAACGTTCCCAGCTTTTTTAATTATTAAATTATTTTTTACTGAATATTGAACCCTTATTACTGATATTGAAACCTTTAGCTTTTTTATCCATTTCAGTTATCTAGCCCGATATCCATCCAGTGGAGGACTGTGGAGGCTTAGCTTTTTCGTTTAAGAAGATACTAGACTCTGACCAGAAGGTCCGAGGTTCAAATCCCCACACCTCTGTTGCCAAGCTCTCACGGTTTGGGGTCTTTGAACAAGATCCTTAATTCACAATTTCGTAGATTGTAAGATTGTACCAGTTGTAAGTTGCTCTGAATAAATTAAAGTCATTTAAATGATTAACTGCAATGTATTTAGCAAAATAGGCCATCTAAAAAAGGTCATTATTTTGGTGTTTTACTAATTAAGCAATAATACACGAATAGGGATGCACCGATCCGACTTTTTCAGTCCTTATACCGATACGTAGACTTGGCCTGACGGTCAATATGTGATCCCACTGTTAAATAGATAAACCATATACACTGCCCGGCCAAAAAAAGGTCACCACGTGGATTTAACCAAGCAAATAGTTAAATAGTTTTTTAAAAAAGAGCCTCCCATTGGATAATTACTGCATTGGTGATTATGTTTCAGCTGGCAACAAGTTTTCTAACCATCAATACAAGATCTTGTAGAAAAATGAATGTCATTGCATTGATGGTTAAATACAGTGGGACAAAAAAAGTATTTAGTCAGCCACAGATTGTGCAAGTTCTCCTACTTAGAAAGATGAGAGAGGTCTGTAGTTTTCATCATAGCTACACTTCAACTATGAGAGACAAAATGAGAAAAAACATCCAGGAAATCACATTGTAGGATTTTTTAAAGAATTTAATATTGGTAAATTATGGTGGAAAATAAGTATTTGGTCACCCCAAACAAGCAAGATTTCCTGGCTCTCACAGACCTGTAACTACTTTTACTTTAAGAAAAAGCTCTTTCTGTCCTCCACACTCGTTACCTGTATTAATGGCACCTGTTTGAACCACCTCGTTATCCTGTATAAACGACCCACCTGTCCACAGCCTCAAACAAGACCCTGTCCCACAGCCATCAAACAGTCAGAATGACTCCAAACTCAACAATGGCCAAGACCAAGAAGCTGTCCGAAGGGACAACCAGGAGGAAAATTGTAGACCTGCACCAGGCTGGGAAGAGTGAATCTACAATAGGCAAGCAGGTTGGTGTGAATAACATCAAAACTGTGGGAGCAATTGTAAGACAATGGAAGACATACAAGACCAATTGATAAATCTCCCTTGATCTGGGGCTCCCACGCAAGATCTCATCCCATCCTGTGGGGGTCAAATGATCATGAGGAACAGTGAGCAAAAATCCCAGAACTACAACGGAGGGACCCTGATGAATGACCTGCAGAGAGCTGGGACCAAAGTAACAAGGGCTAAACCATCAGTAACACACACTACGCCGAGAGGGACTCAGATCCTGCAGTGCCAGGGCGTGCCCCCCTGCCTTAAGCCAGTACAATGTCCAGGGCCCGTCTGAAGTTTGCCAGAGAGCATATGGATGATCCAGAAGAGGATTGGGAGAATATCAATGTGGTCAGATGAAACCAAAATAGAACTTTTTTGGGAAAAACTCCAACTCGTTCGTGTTTGGAGGAAGAAGAATGTTGAGTTTGCATCCCAAGAACACCCATACCTACTGTGAAAGCATGGGGGTGGAAAACATCAATCTTTGGGGCTGTTTTTCTGCAGAGGGGACAGGACGACTGATACGTGTTTAAGGGAAGAATGAACGGGGCCCATGGTATCGTGAGATTTTAAGCTCAAAAAACATCCTTCCATCAGTGAGAAAGCATTGAAGATGGAAAACATGGCTTGGGTGGGGCTTCCAGCATGACAATGATTCCAAACACAACCGCTCGGGCACGAAGGAGTGGCTCCGTAAAAAAGCATTTCAAGGTCCTGGGGTGGCCTAGCCAGTCCCTCCAGACCTCAGCCCATAGAAAATTTGTGGAGGGAGTTGAAAGTCCATGTTGCCCCTGCTTGCCCAAAACATCACTGCTCTAGAGGAGATCTGCATGGAGGAATGGGCCAAAATACCAGCTACAGTGTGTGCCACCTGGGTGAAGACTTACAGGAAACGTTTTGACCTCTGTCATTGCCCAACAAAGCTTATGTTTTACAAAGTATGTGAGTTGAACTTTTGTTATTGACCAAATACTTATTTCCACCATGATTTACAATTAATTCTTTAAAAAAATCCTACAATGTGATTTCTCCTGGATTGTTTTTCCTCATTTTGTCTCTCTCATTAAAATTACAGACCTCTGTCATCTTTCTAAGTAGGAGAGCTTGCACAATCAGTGGCTGACTAAATACTTTTTTTGCCCCATTGTATGGCATAGCACGTGTTGCAAAATGAAATTAATTTTCAGATACCCGATCCAGCGAATTTTGTTAATACTGGTACCGATATCCAGTGCATTTCTACACCGATGTATCCTATCAGTACCTCAGTGCCAGTATCTTTGCCAGTATTATTGAGAATATACCACAGTGCCAATTTATAGTTAGATTTTAAGGTAAAAAGAAAAAGCGATTGATTTTATCAGCATTCCATGAGAGTTATAGAGCATCAGCAGCTTGGGGCTAAGAGCTGGACCTCCGACCTCCGATCAGCCGTGGATGGTGTTTAATGAAAGCTGTCACGATGCATCGGTACACCCCGAGTCATTTAGAATTTTTATACAGAAAGAAAATTGGAATTGGCCAACGTTGGAATCAGTCAAGAAAGCAATTCTATCAGAAGTAATGCTCAGTAAATATAGATGAACATTTATACGTCCTCCTTTTTTGTTTGTTTTAGGCTGTTCATAAAATTGAACCATCATTACCGAGTCTAAAGAAGAGCATCTCAAATGATAACGTCGGTCAAACCCCAGCAACGCCCGCAGAGCCAACGCCTGTAGAAGAGGCTGTAGTGGCTCCATCGGTCCTAATTAATTCAGAAGCCCCTTCTCTTTCTGTTCATACTGATAACAAGGCTCTCAGCGTCTCATCAGAAAGCCATGAGATGGAAGTTGAGGCACTATGTGAGATGAAGCATGACCCGGGCTGTACGGCTACAACCATAAAGACAGCGAATGAACTAGAAAAGGAACGTGCTAGAATAAACCCGGCCGGAAAATCGGCGACGGAATCGGAGCCGAGTCCTGTGGAAGATCAGGAAAAACACACCAGTTTGTCACGGTCTGATCTGGGCAGTGAAATCAGAGAAAGTAAAGCAGTTTGTAATAAAGAAAGCACCGAAGGTTTAGTGTGTGAGCTTGGAAAGTCTGAAAACAGCTGCCTGGGCGCGGACGACCGATCCGCTGAAGCTAATGCAAGGGAAAATTGTTCCGTGTCTGTGAAGGACATCAAGGGTAGCTTAACCACAATGGGCACTGATGGCGCTCAGAACAGGGAGGAGGGACAAGACCAGGATTTGGGTTGTACCAAGATTAATGGTGTGGCTTCAGTGGGATCAAGCAGTGCAGAATCATCCGACAAGGAGGAGTTTTTCGGTCTGAAGAGGAAGGTCAGAGGGATTTCCTCGAGAGATAATCTGGACAGTGCTACAGCAAACAAGCCGAATGGAAATCTAGATCAGCGTGAAACCAAGGACGATGGCTGCCTCGAACCTGGGAAAGAGGACGAAGCCAGTTTGAAGGAAACTCTCATTATGGACGAAGCAGATCCCGAAGACAATGTGGTGGTGGACGATCACCAAGAGACAGCATTAGCAAAAGATGAGGAATTGAAGAGCGCGCCCGAAAATGCACAGAAGTCTGGATCTCCCGCTCCAGAGAATGTGGATGCTGGCCTGGAAGAAGGCGACGCCAAGCCAGATCCAGGTTTGAACACTCCAGAGGCTGCTTCGGTTAAAGCTGGGAATCTGCCTCTTGCCTTCAGACACGTCCTTCCCTCAACTCCACCGACGGAATCGATCAGAAAGGTTCGTACGGAGATGGGACCCCCTCTGCCTCCGGTGGTTTTGCCACTGACAGCGACCCCTCCGAAATCTATAAAGCACCCAACTGTGAACAGACCTACCTCGTTACCGGAGGGGTCATGTTCCCTGAAGCACCAGCGGCTGAAGGCGCCTTCTCCGGATTCAGCTCGTCAAGAGGAAGAGACGATCTCGCCCTGTCTGGCCACTCCTTCGCCCACCTGTGGGGTTCCCTCCTCACCGCTGCAGTTTGGATCGGCGACCCCGAAGCACGCCGTGCCCGTCCCGGGAAGGCTGCCGTCGTCCGCATTAAGCTCTTCGTCCCCCTCTGGCTCGCAGGAGAACTCCATGCAGATGCTGGACACCATGTATCCAGAGCTTTCCGCCCAAGCACGGACCCTGAACATCCTGAAGGGGAACCTGGGCAGGTCCATGAACGAGAGCGGGTCCTCCCCTCCTCCCGTCAATCCGATCTCAGGGAACAAAACCATCAACTCCTCGTCCACTGCTTTCACCAAGACGGAACAGAAGGCCAAACGCATCGGAGCAAACGTGCTACTGCCCAAAAGTGCCAAGAGGCTCCGGCTCGATACCTGTTCCCCTGACCCGGCCGTGTGCCGCGTGACTCCTCCTCCACGAGTTACTGAGAGCCATCTGAGAAATGGCGTGGAACTGAATCCAGCGAATAGCCAGTCAAGAGAGATTCCGGATCTAAAAAGAGAAGCAGGAGTCAAAAGAGATGAGAAGCAGACGCAGATCATGGACGCGCTGGAAAAACTCGGAAAATCTCTTTTTGATGTGCTGCCCGTGATCAAGAGTCACGTGTTTCTCAAACGAATATCGGACGTTCCTGTCCTGAGAGATGAGGAGAAGTCGGTGATTTCAGACTTCTGTTCAAACCAGGTAACTTCTGTGTCCTGCTTAAGTGTGTATGTCATTTAATGAGACTCTGTTTTTATAGTAATCCATTGTACTGATCGTGAGTCCTAATTCCCTCTCTCAGTCCCCTGCAGATGAGTTCATGGCGGCTATTTTGAACAAAATGAAGGTAGAAAGGGCCGTGTTGAAGCAGGAGCTCCTTCAGTCCCTGTGCAGGGTTTATGTAGGCCTGTGTCGACAGAAGGGAGACTATCAGAGAGCCCATGCTCTGGCCTTCAGCGTCCTGAAAGAAGGTGAGTTTCTGCTTCTGGAATATAGAAAATTCTAAAGGGTTCACAAACTTTCAAGCACCACTGTATATAAAATACACTTGCGCAGTATGTGGTGGCTAAGCAGTTAAGATATAGGACGGGATTTCCCCAAAGCATTGTAACAAGTATCTAATAATGGCTAATAAATAAATAATAATGAATCCTGCTCAGGCTTCCCTGACGCTCCGAAGCTGATCTTATTCATGGTGACGACGTGGCCGAACCTGCTGGCCCATGGGAGCTGCCTGTGCCGAGCCATTCACGCCGTCAGCAAGCTCAAAGCCGAGGGAGAGATCCTGGACTACCTCAGCATGTACCTGCACTGGGACGAGGTAAACATCGCGGAACGGCTATTGGATGATGCTCTGGTATTTAGTAGAGTTTATTAGAGCGCCCTGTACGGAGCCACAGTTTGGATTTGTATTTTCTCCCAGAAGCCTCCGGGGGACGTCCACACGCTGATCAGCAGCACGCTGAAGGAACTCCTGGAGGACGTGAGTCTGAATTTCCAGAAACACGAACGGCACGGTGATGACCTCTGCCCCGCGGCCTGGGAGTACATTTTCAGCCTGGACCTCCTCTGCATGCACGTGGGCTGGAAGTGGACCCACGATCATATTATCGGGTAAGCACGCACCCACTCTCAGCTGTTTTCCTATGTGGAGTTTGCATGTTCTCCCCTTGTCTCTGTGGGATTCCTCCCACGTTCCAAAGACATGTTTTAGGTCAGTTGGTGGCTTTTTCTTCACTCGGTTTATATCGTTATAGGTTAGAGAAAATATACTAACGCAAAGAAGTCTCCAAATACATCAGCCGAGTTAGAATTATGAACTGTCCACAGACACTGATCTGTCTTTCTAATTCTATCTGTTCCTTGTTATTATTATGACGTCCCAGGAAGCAGCTTTGGCCCGTCATGGACGCCTGGGTGACGCAGCCAAGACATACGCAGACCCCCGTCCGGGATGCTTGTGTAGCAGCAGTTCTGAGGCTTATCGGTACGTCTTCTGTTACTCGTTAGTTATTCGTAGAAATGAACTGAAATTTTAGAATAAGAATAAGAGAAAAGTTTGCTCGATTAAGGCTTTGTTTACACAGCAGGTAAAAGTGGCCCCAAATCCGACCTTTTTTGTCATGAGTGACACAGATGTGTCGTCTTTGGGGAATCTGTGCAAACAAAATCACAACACACATATCACTGCTCTGTGTTTGAGGAAACTCCTAAGGAACTTAAAACTTAAAAAAACAAAGCCACGAGTGAAGATGAGTGCAGGAAGCCCTAGTTTGTGTTTTTATGATCATGAACAGATCAGAATGCACTTAGATAAATAATCAGACGCTTCCACCCAGTCCCTGTGAGCTTTATCACCATCATTCTCCAGCCTTTCCGTTCTATCCCACCAGATCTTTTCTTTAATATCCATGTTTTAGAGGCAGCCTGTTGCTCGTCCTATAAGCTCTTTATGAGCTGTTCTGCCCGGCAACCGAGCTCTGATTGGTCAGCCTGGTTTTAACGCATCGGCGCAACGCAGAAATCAGAACAGGCTCCAATTAAAATTTAGGCAGCGCCGCGGTCCGTCAGTTTGGGTGTGAAAAGGCCTAAAGTGTAATTGCAAACATGTAAACATATTGTGTTTGTGTAGTGTTATCTTCTTTCAGTGTAGAAAACCCTGTGCGCTGTTCAGAGGTGCCCAGCGCTATAAGCCTTTCTCTAAATCGTCTCTCTTTGTCCCCGTCTCTCAGGACGGCTCGGGCAGCTGGGGATTAAGGAGAAGCTCTGCAGCTCCGTCCAGAACATAGCAAAAGCCATAAACATGTTTGGGAAGCATGGAATAGCCGAAGGTACGTCTTGAGTTCTGAATTCCTATGCTGGCTGAAAAAGTCCTTTCTGAACGTTGTACCATGCCGTAGTTAGCTACGAATCATTAGAACTACAAACCATTATTACACGTCGTTTGAGCAGGGCTGCTTAAAGCTTTGCCAGCAGTTACATTTGTGAACCTGTTCAGAGGATGAATTTTTAAATATACTTTAGTAGCCTTATGGTTTTTGGGTCTTTCGTATTATTTATTAATAATACAAATTTTTATTATTAGTTATATCAAGTTTTAACCATGCTTCTGCCGATCAGGGTCTCTGTGGGCGTGGCATTCCAGAGCCTGTCCCAGAATTCACAGGGCACAGGCGATCATGTACCCTAGACCAGAGTGCCTATTATTGTTATTGTTACTATTATTGTAATATTATTAGTGTTACATTGTTGTTGTTGTTATTACCATAACTATATAATTATCATTATTGTTATCATTGTCATATTATATCACTTTATTGTTGAATAATAATAGTAGTAATAATAATAATTGTTGTTATCATTGTTATTGTTAAGTTGTAAAATTATTATATTATAGTTTGTTGTATTATTTTATTATTATATTATCATTATTATCACTTATCTGTATATCTATATCCATATAATTCATATATAATCTTTTGATTATTGTTGTTATATTAACACTTATCATTATCTTTATTATTACTATCACATTATTATTATTATTATTATTGTTGTCATTTTATTATTATTATTATTATTATAATTATTAGTATAATACTTATCATTATCTGTATTATTATTGTTAAATTATTTTATTATAGATTTTATATTATTATTATAATATTGTTGTCATTATATTACTGTAATTATTACTGTTAGATTATTTTTTATATAGTTTTTATATTATTATTATTATCATTATTATTGTTGTTATGACCATAATTATATTGTTATTATTGTCATATTATCATAATATTTTTTATTGTTGAGTAATAATAGTAATAAATAATAGTAGTAGTAGTAGTAGTAGTAATAATAATTGTTATCATCATTGTTATTATTGTTTTTACTTATTGTTATTATTATTATTATTATTATTATTAATATTATTACCATAATTATTCTATTATTTTATTGTTATTATATTATCATTATAATCACTCATCAATATCTATATCATTATAAGTAATATATAGTCTTCTATGGTTATTGTTGTTATATTATCACTTAATATTGTCTTTATTATTATTATATTGTCATTATCTGTTATTATTATTATTATTATTATTATTATTATTGTTAAATTATTTTATCATTAGTTTTATATTTATTTTTATTTTATGTTGTTGTTGTTGTTGTTGTTGTTGTTGTTGTTGTTATTATTATTATTATCATCATATATATATTTTTTATTATTAGATTTTTAATATATAGTTTATATATTTGGTTACTATCATTGTCTTTATGATTATTTTATCACTTATCATTATCTATGTTATTATATACTTATTATTATTATTATTATTATTATTATTATTATTATTATCACTATGATTTTATTTTATTTATTTGATTATTTTTATCACTTATCTATATTATTATTATTATTATTATTATTATTATTATTATTATTATTATTATTATCTGTAGTAGTAATAATAATAATAATAATAATAATAATAATAATAATAATAATAATAGTTGGCTGGGCATCATGTGCAGACCTGATTGGCTCGTGTCTCGGGGAGGGGAGGCTGGTGGGGGAATCATTCCCCAGCATAACAACAGCGACCTCTACCCAACCCTGTGATGGACTGGCTTCTCCTCCAGGGCACGCTCACACCTGCGTCCTTCTGTGGTCCAGGGATAAGTCCCGGACAACTGCGACCGCTGTCCAGGGAATCGGGGTTCAAATGTGAAAAGCCCAGTAATAATAATGACCAGAGCAGGAGGAGTGATCGTACCTACCGTCTGTTTTGTGTGGCAGGTGTGCCGATGGAGGTGCAGCTCTCTGCCGTCTACACCATTTATGATCTGGCTCCCAGCAACCCCAAAGACGCTCTGGATGCTCTGGCGTCATGGCGAGGAGAAATGGTGCAGCCCGTCCCCTCCGCCGTCACCAGCTGCATCACGCAGATCGGCTCCCTGTGCCGGCAGATCAAACCGTGAACCCTGTGCGCAGCATGACCTCATCACTCATTTGCACATGCTTTTTATACCCGACTAAGAAATGCTGGATAAAACCTCAGAGTGTGTGTGTGTGTGTGTGTGTGTGTGTGTGTGTGTGTGTGTGTGTGTGTGTGTGTGTGTGTGTGTGTGTGTGTGTGTGTTTACTATTCCCGATCACAGAGTATCACCTGGGATGCTTGTTCATTTGTAAATTATTGTACATTTTGTATGGACGTCTAAAGATATTACGTTTAACATTAAAACCGAGTTGGCTACACGTTTGTACGTTTTTGAGTATGTTTAAGTGACTCTTCACTGTTTGTAGCCTTGTTTATTATAGAACGTTTTGGTATCCATCTAATCTTTGCCCTCTAGTAAACTAGATTGTATTTTGCTAGTATTAATCTGTTTTACGAGTACTAAACTTATTTAGATCATTATCTTTCCTAATTACACTGGACAACAAAAATGTAGCTCTTTTTGTCCCACAAACTAAAATATCTACTTTTTTACACTGATTTTGAATCTGTTGTATGAAATGTTCCATCATTTGTCAGTGATAGACTTAATAATGACAAATGTATTCATCTAGAATTTACAGCTTTATCCCGCAAACTATTATAACATTATTTCCATAATATGAGAACTTTATTTTTCTCGAATCATAATTTTTAATAGATACTGAGGTGATGCTAAATAAGTAAACAAACAACAGTATGACTATTTTCTTTTCCCCTTTTATCAGTCCATTTAACTTTTTCTCAAAATATCATGACTATTCTCAAAATGTTGTATTTTTTAAAAATATCATTAGGTCTTAAATCTCTGTCATAACAATCAATTAAAAAATTGTACAGGCCCCATGGGTCTCTAAATGAAGATCCTTGTTTTCAATGGTGGACTGTAGCAAAGTAACTAGTAGATAGTAATAGTAGTTTTTGTGTATCCTTACTGAAGTATTTCCATTTGGGTTTTTACTTCAACTCTACTACATTTCAAAGTCATATATCTTACATTTTATTCTACATTATGTGAAATCTGCCGGTCCTTTTGGCTTATGTGTACATTAAAAAGTAACATATAAAAACGAAATAATTAAGCCAGAAGCAAGCACACCACTCGGGGTGTAACGCACACTTTGTTGGACCAATTTGTTGGACCTGTTGGACTAATTAATGACATTCTGTTAAAATATTGGTGTACCAAGCGTGACACGAGTCTTTTCACCATAAAAGTAGCTGATTAAGCAAAGAGTCTTGTTACAACAATGATAATAGCACATGAGCCATAATATCATGGTACTTTTACTTTTGACACTTGTATTGTATGTATAAGCATCGCAGGATTGCTACTAAATTTCGTTGTACGTAGTGCAATGACAATAAAGGCATCTTATCTTATAAAATTGAGGGAAAATACTTTTGTAATTTTACTCAAGTGGAGCTCTAAAGGGAGGACTTTTACTGGAGTGATATTTGACTTTGGTTATCTCTACTTTAACTCAAGTACTCTACATGGTTTGTGTACTTCGTCCCCCACGGCTTGTTTTGGCCTTTTGTGAGGACCAAACATCGATGTAACGACAATAATGAGATTCTGACTGCTTTTGACTTGTCTTCATACTGGAAAGAACTATATATCATTACAGCTTTTATTTCAGATTATGAACGGCTACAGAGGTTTGTACGGGTGCTAGCAACCGGGTTAGCATTAATTAGCTTCAGTAATACATGAGTAAACGGAAGCGTCTCACAAAGACAGTAAAACCAAGACGTGCGCGTGCATGTTAGCGGGGGCGTGTCCCTTTGCCAGTTTAAAATTCCACACGCATGCGCACTTCGGGTGTAACTCTCAGACTTTACATTTTAGATTTAATTTGTTATTAATGATTAACAAAACACACAACTAATACGATGACACATGATACATACCTTATATAGTCTGAATAAGAATTACACTTCTTACAGATTTAAAATGCATAATAATAAAAAAATACATAAAGTTGAGGAAATAAAATGTTGTTTCTTTTTAGATACGAACTTAATTAACAAATGTTCGGAAATGAAATAACTCGCACAAAGCGGTTGCTATGGTCAGAAACCACACCCTATGTAGTACAGGGTGCAAGTAGGGAGTTTAGGCATTTAAAAAATCCTGTCTAAAAACAAGGGCTACTCCTGAATCCGGACGCGCCCTACTCCCTAATCCCTATGCACTTCATAGTGCTCCGTCTGTTCGCTTCGCTGCAATATTCGCACTCGAACCGTTGTAAGCGTTGTAGGACGTCAGAAAAGTGCTCCGTGTTTCACGAAAGGATTTCATAGTGGTTTTATAACGACGCAAACCTTTGTAACTAGTGCACTACATAGGGATCACGGAGCGGTTTCAGATACGAGGTCGGTTTTCAAATTCGCACGCATGCGCAGGTCTAGTTTTAAAATCCCCTCACGCATGCGCGCTGTCGTCTTTGCCCAGGCACACTGCGCCACATTGTAATGCCCGAGGAGCGGAGCTGCTTCTCGGTGAACGTCTCTGTGGACATCCGCGCTGTTTTCACGCTAACCGGGCAGTTTTAATCTCAACCGAGTCACGTAAGTGGACCGCGTCCGATGCGCCTTGTTGTCCGCGTGGGTGCTTTTTCCTTAACGGGTCGTGTTTTTGGAGAGTTTGGGTTTAAATGGACCCGAGGGTGGCTTGGATTCAGCCCGAGCAGAAAGGACCCGCTAATGCTTTATGGATGCAGATCTGGGAGACCAGCAACTCCCAGAATCCCCGTGTGAACCCGGGCATGGCGCCTGGCTTGGTCAAGAACGGCTCCTCCGGCTGCCTGAGCCCTCATCCCATCCAGGTTTCGTCCGGGTTCACGCTTCCACCGTCCTTAGATCCGTGCAACCTGCTCGCCCTCGGTAGCACCTGCACAGGACCCGGGAAGCCCCCAAATTCTCCCCCAAACGGCTCCACTTCGCCGCCGAGCTCTGTAGACTCAGATACGGACAGTCCCAAGTCGGACACCTGTGACAGCACCGGCAGCCACCAGCCCCAGCCCAGCAAATTCTTCTTCAGCTTCACCGAGCAGCTGCACAACATCAATAACTATCTGCAGCACCAACAGCAATTGCATCTCCAAGCACACCTTCATCACCACAACCACCACCATCATCATCATCACCACCACCGGCATCAGTCCCAGCACCTGCCTCTGGCGCAGGATCAGCATCCATCCCGGAGGAAGAACGAGAACAAGGCCAGCACCTACGGTATCAACTACCTGCTCTGCAACACCAACGGGAACCACTTCTGCACTGGAACGCCATGGAAGAAAAGAAGATACAGCGCAGGGATTAACGGGTAAGCTCCTTGGTCCTTCATTCATGGTCCGTTTTCAACAGTGGGATAAGTACTGGACTAGGGACCGGAAGGTCCAGGGTTCAAATCTCACCTCTGCCAAGCTGCCGCTGTTAGGTTCTTGAGCAAGACCCTTCACCCACAACTACTTGGATTGTAAGATTTTATCAGTTGTAAGTCGCTCTGGAGAAGTCGTCTGATAAATGACATCAATGTGAACAGTGATTCTTCTTCTGTTCCAGAGTCCAGTACCTTAACCACTAGGCTACCACTGTCCCAAATAAAGTGGTATGGAGATGCATTATGAAAGCTTATTTATTACATTTGAGTTTCTATTTCCTCACTAACAAAACCAGCAGCAAGCTCACCTGTTTCTGATGCTGCCCAATGCTCAAGATCTCTGGTGAGATTCTATGCTCTTGCCTTAGTTAACATGCACTCCTGATCAAAATCTTAAGACCAGTTAAATTGCAAGAATTTGCATTTTGCACTATTGGATCTTAAGAAGGTTCTAAGTAGAGCTAAAAGAAGAAATCGGCGCAAGAGACAAACTTTCGAGCAGGGAATTTTTTGAAGACTGCATTTGCACTCAAACATGATTTTTCAGCTGATCAAAAGTTTAAGACCATAGCTCAAAAAAACCCGAAAACCCCCTCAAAACAGAAGTGTCAAAAGAAGGACTCCGTAATGAGTAGCTCCACCATTCTTGTTGATCACTTCAAACAATCGTTTAGCATGCTTGATGCCAGTGTTTTCAGGAGGCTAGTGGGAACGTTGCTCCAAGTGGTGAAGATGGCTTCATGAAGGGCATCCACTATCTGGAACTGATGTCCATTTTTTGTAAACGTCCCTTGCCATCCATCCCCAAACGTTCTCAGTTGGATTTAGATCAGGGGAACACGCAGGATAGTCCAACAGAGTGATGTTATTCTCCTGGACGAAGTCCTTTGTCAGGCGGGCATTGTGAACTGCAGCATTGTCCTGTTGGAAAACCCAGTCATTACCACCAGACGAGAGTCATGAGGGATGCCTGCTACAACATCTCCACAATGCCAGCTGCTGTTTGACACCCCTGCACAACCTGGTGCCCCCCACTTGCCGTGTAGAAAACATCTCAGGTGGGATCTCCTTGTCATGCCAGTGACGTTGGAAGCCATCAGGACCATCAACGTAAAATTTTTTTTGACTTTTTTGTTCCATAACCCTCAGGATCATTTAAAAAAATGCAAATGCGTCCAACCTCAGCAGCGATGGCACGTTGTGAGAGGCCTTGCTTATGCAGCTCAACAATCCTACCACGTTCAAAGGCAGTCCAATAGTGCAAAATGCTAATTCTTGCAATTTTTTAATTGGTCTTAAGATTTTGATTAGGAGTGTGTCTAGATGGAGCACAGAGCCTATTACAGAACTTGCCGGTAGGTTGGTCTAGAACTGCTGACTGGCTCTTTGCAGATGACAGCATCTCAGTAGCGCTGGTTGAGAATGGCTCAGTCATTTTTATTTATTTATTTATTTATTTATTTGTTTTTAAATAAAATCTTAATTTATTCGATTCACAGCTCGTATGGTATGGAACCCCCCGTATCCGAATGAATATTGCTCTAGATCTGATCCATGCAATCAGGTCCATTCCTGGTCCGTCTTCAACCGCAGTGGTGGTTCTAGACCATTTTTTTTAAGTGAGGGGGGAAGGTTAGGGCTAGTAACTGTTAGGGATGCCAATTTCTCTCAAACTAATTGTGCATTAAGAAGATTGATTAAATAATTAACTCGCTTCTCATTCGGTTCAGACACCTCTCTCTTACCTCTTGGCTCTGGTTTATTTTAAACTTCTTAGTCGTTGCGTGGCGTTTAAGATACAATCTGATTTGCGAAGGTCGACGCCGTTTGTCTTATTTAATTTGTGTTCTCTAATCTTTCTCATGTTGTTGAATGACTAAGGGCATTTAGCCTCAAGGCCACCTCATATTTCTACCATGCACCGATTGTTCATAACATTCAAGCCACCTGCTTAATATTGTTTAGATGCCTGTCCTGCCGCTAGGGCTCGAACCCGCCCTTATCACACACCCTTATCCAGAGCGACTTGCAACCAATTGTGGGTTAAAGTCCTTGCTCAAGGATCAGCTTGGCAGTTGTGGGATTTGAACCCTGGACCTTCTGGTCCATATTCCAGTACCTTTGCTGCTAGTCCACCACAGTCTCCACATGACCACTGATGGTATCCTGTGGTTTTTGGCACTAAGATGTCAGCAGAAAGTCCTGCAAGTCGCGAAGTGGAGCCTCAATGGTTTGAACCAGCACCTCCTCCAGAGGATCGACTGGATTGAGATGTGGGGAATTTGGAGGCCAGGGCAACACCTTGGACTTGACCAGATTTATTTCCCTAGCGCTTTTTACAACGGAGCATTGCCTAGAAGTGGCTTTACTATTTTGTGATCTAGGCCCTGAGCCTAAATTGAGCAAGCCTAGGGTGACAGTGGCAAGGGAAAAAGAGGCAGAAACCTGGGGAGGACCTACATGTCCCCCAAACCGTTCCTAAACATGATGTGCAGTGTGGCCGGGTGCATGGTCCTGCTGAAGAGGCCACTGCCATTTTGGAATAGCGAGACCATAAAGGTGCACCTGGTCTGCAACAATGTTTATTTAGGTGCTACGTGTCAAATAACACGTGTGACTACCAGGACCCACGGCTTCCCTGAGCATCATATCATGTTTTTGACTTCCCGTTAGTGATTTACATTCAGCAGACGTCCTTATCCAGAGCGACTTACAACTGATAAAATCGTACAATCCAAGCAGTTGTGGATTAAGGGTCTTGCTCAAGGACCCAACAGTGGCAGCTTGGCAGAGGTGGGATGGACCTGGACCTTCTGGTCTCTAGTCCAGTACTTTAACTTTTAGGCCACCACAGTCCCAAAGGTTAAGGCTGATCAGTATATAGTGGCACACTTTTACATAGAGCTTTTCATATCGTCTTTGCCTAGAGTACCAACCGTTCAAATTTACTAATTAGTTTTTATTCTAGCTGTAACAAGTCCTCTCGTATCTTGCCTCCAGTCTCCACGAAGAGATCGTGGACTTCTACGACTTCATGTCCCCACGGCCGGAGGAGGAGGCCATGCGGAGGGACGTGGTGAACCGCATCGAGAGCGTCATCAAGAACCTGTGGCCTGCAGCTACAGTGAGTAACAGCATGGCTGAGTGAGATTATAGATTCAGGAGCCGCCTTTGTTTGTTTGGATGTATTTTGGACTAGGAACAGACTCTATGGTACAAACTTAATTTATATTTACATTTATGTCATTTAGGAGACGCCCTTATCCAGAGCGACTTACAATTGATACAGTCTTACAATCCAAGCAATTGTGGGTTAAGGGCCTTGCTCAAGGACTTAGCAGCTGTGGGGTTTGAACCCTGGACCTTCTGGTCCATATTCCAGTACTTTAACCACTAGGCCACCAGAGTCCTATGACTCTTAATGGTGAGTTTGGTGAAAAACAAGGGTTGTCCTTCAAAAATAACTGAATCCTCACTGCTACTCGGGTCACTCCGCAAACCAGTTACCTTTATTCCTAACCCAACACGGTTGCCAGGTCTGCCTATTCTAAAGACTTGGCTTCATTTGGCGCCTCTTCCATCGACTGTGGCGTTTTTTTTTTTTTTCCTAGCCAGTGGCTGGATCTGGCAACCCTAATATTAAACGCGCCACAGAATTAAAGGCAACACTTTGATGAGACTCTGAAACTCCGTATATCCTGAAGAATTTGATTAGTTAATATTAAAGTGTGAACTTTATTCTTTAATATTTCTGTGGGATTATTGGCTCCTTCTATATTTTCATGCTGTTTGAGACTGATTAACAATTCTGATCAGAAAAATCCTTCCCATGTCAAACCATGACTGGGTGCGAGGAATTCAGTTTGGGTCATAAACGTCAAAAAATAAAATGCAAATATGTTGAGTGTATTTTAGAGGCTCGCAAATTTAGATTTAGCCAATGCTCGTTAAAGGCAGCCAGTGGTTTTGCGTTTTAAATGTAAATTCAGACGGATCATTGCAGTGAATATCAGCGTTATCCTGCTTTTATTTACATGTCTGATGCAGTACTCTTAGTGATCGGTTTGTATTCTATTTCATTACTTTCACCATTTTTCAGGTTCAGATATTTGGCAGCTTTAGCACTGGACTCTATCTCCCAACCAGGTGAGCTCCTACTTCATTAAAGCAGGTTAAACAGGGTGTTTTGTGTTTCCAGGGTTTGAAAGCTGTAGGGACAGTAATGCTCAATAGCCATACATGTAGCAGCTTAAAATACAGATATGCACTGCATAGCATCAGTTCACATATACATACGTGGTCTGAGGTTATTATCCTCATTATTAAGCTATGTAACCCATAAAAAATGCACTAGCTGTTGTAGCACTGCAGTGGTGATGACACATGTAACGATGATGGAGGGTTGATTATATGATTTGTAATGAAAAACACTAAGTTTGAGAAGATTGAGCAAAATATAAGCGATCTGTACCAGAAGGCCTTGAGAGGGACCTTTTACCTCCCCCTAAAAGCAGTCGCAACATCTAGCAGTCACAGCCTGAGGTGTTGATTCAGCAGGCACTTGACCTTTAAGGCCTTTGTGCAGCTTAATGAAGGTCCAACCAATGAGAGATCGAACCTGGCTTTACTAACTGCTTATACTGGAAAGAAATGTAATGTGTAATGATGCACTCTGCTCACGATTCGATGTGATTCACTGTACTGGGCTCACGATTCAATTCGACTCGATTCGACTTGATTCACTGTCCCACGATTCGATTCGACTTGATTCACTCTACCGGGCCCACGACTCGATTCGACTTGATTCACTGTGCCGGGCCCACTGTACGGGCCCACAATTCGACTTGATTCACTGTACCGGGCCCACGATTCAATTCGACTTGATGCACTGTGCCGGGCCCATGATTCGATTGGACTTGATTCACTGTACCGGGCCCGCGATTCGATTTGATTCACTCTACCGGGCCTGTGATTTGATTCACGGCTCACGATTCGACTTGATTCACTGTACCGGGCACTCGATTCGATTTGATTCATGTCACCTGGCTCGCGATTTGAGTTCCTCATGATTATTGATTTTGCATGTGATAAGTAAATTTTGAAATGTAATCAATGCAAGACCATCCGGTCTCCGCCGTCTGTCTGTGTCTCCCTCGGTCTCCCTCCGGTCTCCGCCGTCTGTCTGCGTCTCCCTCCGGTCTTCGCCGTCTGTCTGTGTCTCCCTCGGTCTCCCTCCGCTCTTCGCCGTCTGTCTGCGTCTCCCTCGGTCTCCCTCCGGTCTCCGCCGTCTGTCTGCGTCTCCCTCCGGTCTCCGCCGTCTGTCTGCGTCTCCCTCCGGTCTCCGCCGTCTGTCTGCGTCTGTCTGCGTCTCTCTCCGGTCTCCGCCGTCTGTCTGCGTCTCCCTCGGTCTCCCTCCGGTCTTCGCCGTCTGTCTGCGTCTCCCTCCGGTCTCCGCCGTCTGTCTGCGTCTCTCTCCGGTCTCCGCCGTCTGTCTGCGTCTCCCTCGGTCTCCCTCCGGTCTCCGCCGTCTGTCTCTCTCGATCTTACGGTCTCTCCCTGTCTTGCCATCTGTCTGTGCCTCTTTGTCTTGCCGTCTCCCTTGTACGTCTCTGTCTGTCTTGCAGTGTCTGTGTCTTGTTGTCTCTCGCTGTCTCGCCTTCTGTCTGCATCTCTCTGTCTTGCTGTCTCTCTTTCTCGCCATCTGTCTTGCCATCTGTGTTTTGTGGTTTGTCCTGCCGTCTCTGTTTTGCTGTGTCTCTTTGTCTCGCTCTGTCTTTCCGTCTGTGTCTCATCTGTCTTGCTGTCTGTCTCCCTGTCTCAATCTGTCTTGCTGTCTGTCTGACTTTGTCTGTCTCACGTCTCGTCTGCGTGTCTCTCTCTCCCTGTCTGCCGGTCCCTCATGGGCTCTTGTGCTCTCAGTGGGTGTGTCTTTAGCTTTCTTTCAGAGAGATTAGAATTTATTAGAATATTAGAATTTTTGTTTTATTTGAATAATCCTGGCTTTTTAAGTGAACTCGCCTTGTTGCACAGACCTCTTAACCCTGCTTCATCGTTTGCTTTGTTTCTGTCAGTGACATCGACCTGGTGGTGTTTGGGAAATGGGAACATCCTCCTCTTCATCAGCTCCATCAGGCTTTGAGGCATGAGAACCTGGCCGAACCGTTCTCCATTAAAATACTCGACAAAGCTACGGTTCGTAAACTCAGGCTTAATCAGGATTATTTCTTTCTGGAAGCTGTAGTTTTCTTACCTGCTGTTTATTTCTTTTTCAAACGGATGTTCAGGTTCCTATAATAAAGCTGACGGATCGGGAGACGGAAGTGAAGGTGGACATCAGCTTTAACGTAGAGACCGGGGTCAAAGCGGCCCGCTTCATTAAGGACCACTTGAAGGTAGAGTCTCACTCCTGGATGATGACAGTTGGTTACATTAGCAGGCGCTGATTTAAAAATGATTGAAGGAGAAACAAATCTCTTTCCCTGTCCTCGTACTAACCCTGGTCCGGTAGCTCTGTATAGCACACAGTGGCCTCACTGGGATTCCCTCCTGCTCATGCGTTACCAGGAACAGTCGGATCATCATACTCACTCATTCAGACTCTCTGCCCCCCCCCCTTACTGTCTGATAGTCTGTCTCCTTCTCTTTGTCCATGTTTGTCGGTCTGTATGTATGTGTCGGTCTCTGCTGGTGACAGTCTCTCTCTCTTATCTCTATACTCCTCTCTATACTCTCTCTCTCTTTCTGTCTGTAGGGTCTGTTGCAGTCTCTGTCTGTCTCCGTCTTTCTTCCTGGGTTTCTGTCTCTCTTTGTACTTCTCTCTCCCTGTCTGTTGGTCTCTCTCTCTCTCTCTGTGTTCTCTCTTCTCTCGTCTTGTCTGTCTCTCTGTCTGATCTCCCTTCCTCTCTTGTCTGTAGGTACTGTTCTAGTCTCTGTCTGTTGTTTCTGTATCTCTGTGTTGTCTCTCTCTATTGTCTCTGTCCTCGTCTCATTGTGTCGGTCTGGTCTTCTTGTCTCTTCTCTCTCTCTGTCTGGTGTCTGTTTCCCCTCTCTTCTCCTCTCTGTCTGTGAAGGTCTGTTTCAGTCTCTGTCCATTCTCCTGGTCTCGTCTCTTGGTGTGCTCTGTCTGTATCCTTATCTCTCTCTGTATGTAGGTTGGTTCAGCTCTGTCTACTCTGTATCTATGGGTGTTCTGTTTCTTTTCTCTCTTGGTCTGTAGGTCTGTCCAGTCTCTCTGTGTTCCTGTATTGTTGTAGGGCTGTTGTATCAGGTTCTCTCTCTCTCGTCTCCTGTTTCTCTGTCTGAGGATGCCTGTCTCCTTTCGTCTCCCTATATATGTCGTGTTATTTTATTCTATGTAGGGTCAAGAACTATGCTGTGGGTGTGTGTGCGCGAATGTGTGTGGCTGGGTGTGCGCGTGTGTGTGCGAGTGTGGTAGCGTGATGTGTGTGCGCGTTGTTGTTGCGAGGTTGTGTGTGCGCGTGTGTGTGCGCGTGTGTGTGCGCGCGTGTGTGCGCGCGTGTGTGCGCGCGTGTGTGCGCGCGTGTGTGCGCGCGTGTGTGCGCGCGTGTGTGCGCGCGTGTGTGCGCGCGTGTGTGCGCGCGTGTGCGCGCGCGTGTGCGCGCGCGTGTGTGCGCGCGCGTGTGCGTGTGTGTGCGCGTGTGCGCGCGCGTGTGCGTGTGTGTGCGCGTGTGCGTGTGTGCGTGCGTGCGTGCGTGTGCGTGTGCGTGTGCGCGTGTGCGCGTGCGCGTGCGTGCGTCCGTGCGTGCGTGCGCCTCTCTCTCTCTCTGTCTGTCTGTCTGTCTGTCTGTCTGTTGGTCTGTCTCCTTTCTCCTTGTCTGTCTCTGTCAGCTTGTTGTTCTCTCCTCTGCTGGTGTCGGTCTCCTCTCTTTCCACCCGTCTCAGTCCAGATTTAAGTGTCTTTCTTCCTTTCAAGACGTCTGAACACTCATCTCTTCAAACCCTACCTGGGATCATGTCTCAGTATCCTCTGCCCTTTTGCTTCCTTTGCAAGCTTTACCTATTGTTCTTAGCGTTTGTGGTTAGTGTATGTACCAGACTGAACTTGGCTCGTTAGTCTCTGAGTAGCATTCGTTTCTGGTTTAACTGGTATCCTTATAGATCGCTGAGTTCTTACATCATTTCTCCTTTTGGGTTCTCTTGTACAGAAGTACTCGGTGCTGCCGTACCTGATCTTCGTGCTGAAGCAGTTCCTGTTGCAGAGGGACCTAAACGAAGTGTTCACAGGAGGCATCAGTTCTTACTGCCTCATTTTAATGGCCATCAGCTTCCTGCAGGTAAAGACGGGCGCACAGCACGTGCTGCTCATGGTTCGAGTTCATAGCTTCATTAAGCGCATCGGAACCCTGATGTAAATGTCTTGGTTGTGTTGGGTGGAAAAATGAACCCATGTTGCTTCGGGTGTAGAATTAGTCCATTCAAAGCCGGGCTGGTACAGAGCAGATAGAAGATAGGAACATGCTGTGGATTTGTTGTACAGTGTGCTGCTTTACATGATTCACTTGTTACTCCAGTTCAGCTCCCAACCCCGGATCGACCTTGCAGGCGGCCACCAACAATTAAACCTGGGCTTCCTGGCTGATCGAGTTCTTTGAGCTGTACGGGCGCCACTTTAATTACCTAACGACAGGAATTCGGGGCTGAAGAACGGCGGGCGCCTAACATGGCCAAGAGGGAGATGATGCAAAGCCCTGAGCAGTGGGCACAGCCCTCCCGGCTGTGTATGAGGACCCCAATTTACCAGGGCGAGTATGAAGGGTAACGTTTTATGGTTTTGCTAAGAAGTATAAAGACTGAAAACCCTGTCGGTTTGTTTTAAACACAAAAGTTACAGCTAGCACAAATTAACTGGGTATCTAGTCCTATTACATACGTCTGTTAGAAAACATTTATAGAGCCCAAGAAAGCACATTGCACCACGGGCCATCAGGACACTCGTGGACACCTAAACGGCTACGCGGCTCTCCAGGACATAAGACGAGCGCACACAAACCTGCCACAAAGGCCGTTCACGAGGGCCTAAGTTCGGAATGGTCGCTTAACAATCAAGCCTATTCCTGATGAATACCCCTCTTAGATGCAGCGCTGAGGCACGTAAGGAGCGAAGGACCAGACCGAGGGAGGGGGGGGGCAACGGGGGGGGGGGAAGGGGACAGGCCGATGAGGAAGAAGGACCTCGGAGAAACAAAGAGGGGGGGGGGGAGGAGAACCAGAGGAGCGGAAGGGGGGGGACGGAGGGAGGAGGAGGAGAGGAGGGGGGGGGGGACGCAGGGAGGCAGTGGCGGTGGAAGGGGGAAGGGGGGGGAAGGGGAAGCAGGGAGGGGCCGGGGGGGGGAAGCAGGGAGGGGGGGGGAGACAGTAGGAGGAGAGAGAGAGAGAGAGGAGAGAGATTATAGATATATATATATATATATATATATATATATCTATATATATATATAAATATATTAGATTTTTTTTTTATTGGCAATAATTTGGTTTGGGAATTCGTAATTGGTTTGGTTTGAAGTGGTAATTAGTTGAATTGAATCAAGTAGATTTATTTTATTTTATTTTTGAATGGAATTAGTTTGAATGAATCAGTGATTTCATTTGGTTTTGAAAATGATGATTGGTTCGGAATTTGAATCAGTGATTAGTTTTATTTTTGAACCAGTTGATTCATATGGGTTGAATTGGTAATTGTTTGGATTGAACCATGATTCAATGGTTTTTGAATTGTAATGGTTTGGATTTGAACCAGTGATTCATATGGTTTTGAATTGGTAATTGGTTGGATTTGAATCGTGATTCATTTGGTTTTGAAATGGTGATTGGTTCGGATTGGAATCAGTGATTAGTTTTATTTGTGAACCAGTGATTCAATGGTTTTGAATTGTAATTGGTTTGGATTTGAACCAGTTGATTCAGATGGTTTTGAATTGGTAAAGTGGTTTGGATTTGAATCAGTGATGATATTTGGTTTTGAAAGGTGATTGGTTCGGATTGAATCAGTGATAGTTTTTATTTTGAACAGTGATTTCATATGGTTTGAATTGGTAAATTGGTTTGGATTTGAACCAGGGATATATGGTTTTTGAATTGGTAATTGTTTGGATTTGAATCAGTGATTTCATTTGGTTTGAACGGTTAATTACTTTGGATTTTGAATTCGTGATTCATTTGGTTTGAATTGGTAGTGGTTTGAATTTGACTCAGGTCGATTAGTGTATTTTTGACCAGTGATTCATATGGTTTTGGAATTGGAAGTGGGTTGGATTGAATCAGTGATTCATTTTGGTTTTGAATCGGTAATTAGTTTGGATTTGAATCAGTGATTTCATTTGGTTTTGAATTGGTAAGGTTCGCATTGATCAGTGATTAGTTTTATTTTGAACCAGTGATTCATATGTTTGAAAATTGGTAATGGTTTGGATTTGAATCAGTGTGATTCATTTGGTTTTGAAAATGGTGATTGGTTTCGGATTTTGAATCAGTGATGATTAGTTTATTTTTGAACCAGTGATTCCATTATGGTTTTGAATGGTAATTGGTTTGGACTTTGATCAGTGATTTCATTTGGTTTGAATCCAGGTGGTAAGTAGTTTGGATTGAATCCAGTGCTTCATTTGGTTTGAATTTGGATCATTGGTTTGAATTGAATCAGTGATTCATTTGGTTTTAATCGGTAATTAGTTTGATTTTGAATCAGTGATTGTTTGGTTTCGAACTGGAGATTAGTTTGATTTGAAATGGTAATAGTTTCGTTTTGAATCCGTGGTTTAGTTCGGGATTTTTTGATCAGAAACCTTCAATTTTAAGCAAAGCAGCTTTACAGATACTGAGCAAGCCTAGAGTGACATGGCCAGGGAAAAAACTCCCTAAATGTTATAAGGGAGTGACACTTTGGAAGAACCAAGACTCAAAAAGGGATGCACTCTCTAATAAATATATATATATTTGTGCGTTCCAGGTAACGAACGGGGGCCGGAGCTCTTAGGGCGGACTGCAGGTGAAGCAGCGTTCGAATACGCCTTCACCACCCTGAGCCAGGCCGTGTTTCCCTCGGCCGATCTACCCAAACCAAGGGACACGGACAGGTCAGTGTACCAAAATTGCAGGACGTGTGGTGCCTCACACCATCGAAGTGTCCACGGTTAGACGCTGGCTCTCATCAGCCATCATGAAGCTCATCAGAGTTTAAAACCGGTGGGTCTCGTTCTTTCAGCACCACTGAGCCGAATCATCCGGGTGACCCAGGAAGTCATCGACGACAGGGAGTGGATCATCCAGAAGTGGGGAGGCAGACCACAAACACCGCCCGGGTCAGGCCGATCTGCAGTGAGTTCGGCTTTTATGAGTAACAGTTTCTGCAAGAGGTCACAGAGGAGTGGAAAGCTTGGTCGACTGAACGAGTGTTGGCGGTTGTTTGATCATATCGACCAATCAGCCATAAGATTCAAAACCGCTGCCCAAGATTATGTGGGCTTCCCTCCTCGTGGTGCTGGGCATGGTGGCTCAGGGACATTTGATCAGATCCACAGGAGCTGACTGGCTTTGTGGAGTTTATTTGAAAAAAACTAGAATGAGCAAGTGAGCCAGATCCGCTCGGTTCTGATAACACCAAAGGACACAGGGCTGTGACAAAAGTCTTAGGCCACCATTAGACCTGATGGTTTTTTAGGCCAATGGTAGTAATGACCATATATAAACACTGGAGGACGATCTTGGATCCGAAAATTTAAAAATGTTTCATAAGTAGTTAATCCTCTCTTCCACTGATGTTCAGTCCAGTCGTTGTCAGTTTTGGCCCATCTTACCCTTTTTTCACCCTGTTCCCCTTCTAGAAAAAGTGGTTTGTTGGCTGCTAACTCCCTACACTGTAGCCCTATAGAAAGTTGGTTTTGTCAGTTTTTTCAAATTTCTTATATTTGCTTGTTTTCTCATAAGAGACTGAGAAATGATTCTATGTGGTCATTATAACCATTGTGAAAACAATGGTTAATCTTAATCGAATGGTGAACCTAAGGACTTTTGCACAGTACGTTATATAGATTTGTCATTTTAGCCTGGGTCTGATCCTTGTTGGTGTGCCAGGATTTTCATGAGGGCACAGGTGAAGGGAGTGTCCTAGATGTGTGGTTGTGACGGTGCTCGCTCAATCTCTCTCTCTCTCTCTTCTCTCTCTCTGTCTCTCTCTCTGACTCTCTCGTCCGTCTGTTTACCATTTAGTCGTTGTGAAGTTCGGAGGTGATTCTGGGAGCGCAGCAGCGAGGAATCCGCATCTCCACAAAGTGCCGATTCAGGCGTGTTCCCGTCCAGCCCTCAAGAGCACTCGTCTTATCCTCCTCCTCATCGTTCTCCGTTTCGTCTTTCCTTTCAGGAAGTGACATTTAAGTTTATCATGTTTTTTCTAATTCTTATGTCTTTCTGATGTGTAAAGGACCACATTTATTATATACAGTGGTAATTGAAGTTTTTAAGTTGTGAACCCTTTAGATTTCTGTAGTTTTGCATAAATATGAGCTAAAACACATCAGATTTTAACACAATCTAAAAGTAGATAACGAGGAACCAGTTACACAAATGAGAGGACCAAAATAATGTTCTTGGTCATTTCTTTATTGAGGGAAATAATCCAATATTACATATTATTATGAGTGAAAGGTTGAAATTGAGGCAGGTGTTTCTATCAATGGGTGCCAATCAGGGGTGTGAGGGGGGAGGGGGCGGCACACTGTTTATTAAAGAACAGGGATCTATCAAAGTCTGCTCTTCACAAAACAAAGGTCTGTGGAAGTGTATCATGGCACCAAACAAAAGGAGATTTCTGAGGACCTCAGAAAAAAGAGGTGCTGATGCTCATTTCAGGGCTGGAAAAGGGTTACAAAAAACCATTCTCTAAAGAGTTTGGGACTCCACCAATCCACAGTCAGACAGCTTTTGTACAAATGGGAGGAAATTCAAAGACCATTGTTACCTCCCCAGGAGTGGGTCGGACCACCAAAAGATCAATCAAGAGCAAGGTGTGTAATAGTTTGAGGTCACAAAGGACCCCAGGGTAAACTTCTAAGCAATGAAGGCCTCTCTCACATTGGTAATGCGGTCCAACCTCAGAAGAAACATGAACAAACATGGTGTGCATGGCAGGCTGCAGAGAGAAAGCCACTGCTCTCCAAAAAGAACATTGCTGCTCGTCTGACGTTTGCTAAAAGAATCACGTGGACGGAGGCCAGAAGGCTTTGGAAGAATGTTTGTGGAGACGGATGCGACCAAAATAGAATTTTTGTTTTAAAATAAAAGATGTTCTGTTGGAGAAAGAAAACACTGCATTCAGCCATACGGAACCTTATCCCATCAGTGAAAAAAACATGGTGGGTGTAAGTATCATGGTTGGCCTGTTTTTTGCTGCATCTGGACCAGGACGGGCTTGCCATCATTGATGGAACAATGAATTCTGAATGATAAGAGAATGCTAAAGGAAAATGTCAGGGACATTGTCCAGACTGAATCCTCAAGAGAAGGTGGGTCATGCAGCAAGACAACGACCATAAAGCACACAAGCCGTTCTACCCAAAGAATGGTTAAGAAGATAAAAGTTCATTGTTTTGGAATGGCCCAAGCCCCCAAAGTCTGACCTTAATCCAAGGAAATGTTGTGGAGGAGCTGAGCGAGCAGCTAGTGAGGAAACCCACCCAACAGCATCCCAGAGCTGAAGCTGTTCTGTTACGAGGAATGGGCTACTCTAAAATTCCTCCAAGCCGGTGTGGCGGACTGATCAACAGTTAAATAAGTGCACTGTTTTAAAGTAAGGATTTGTAGCTAACAACATTGCGATGTGCCGCATGGAGATTGGGTCTCACACGTCTGTTTATTACGCCATCAATGCGCTAATGCATATTCTGACACCAGAGGGTGCAATCACTTGTCTGTGGCCCTGTTGCCATTTTAAAAACTCGGAATTACTTTAATTGCAGGGGAGCAAGATTTTTTTGATTCAAGAAGAAAGTGCACATGATTGAGTTGTTCTTATACAGAAATTAACTTTTTTTATTTTATATAGGGTGAAGTGCAGTAGGAGCATTTTATTTACATTTAAAACCTCTGTTTTAGTCACTCGCTTTAATTGAAGGGGACAATTTGTTTGAAAACATTCAAGAAAATGTGCAGTGTTCTGGATTGTTTGAACTTCAGAACTAAACAAATGATTCAAATTTAATTTTTAATTTGGTTTTGTGATTCGAGGTCCTCATGATTCAATTCATGATACTGAGTTCATGATTAGATTTTCTCTCTAATTGATTTTACATTCCTTTTATTTTTTTATTTCTGGTGTAAGAAATTCGGAACTGCACATTTTCTTGTATCTTGTAAGTTTTTAACCAAAACAAAAAACTGTTGTCCCTTGCAATTAAAAGACATTACTAGAAGCATTAGATTTAAATTGTAAACCAAATGCTGTACTGTAGCTTCACCATATATTAAATAACCGAGTGAAAACATTGTTTTTTTATTTTATTTCTACAAATAACAGTTCAAAGTAGTGTGTACTTTTCTTGTAAAGACCAAGTCTTTACTTCCTGCAGTATAAAAGAAATTGGAAATATGCTCAATGAGAACGAATGCGTCTGTGGGTACGACTGCACCCTCTGGTGTTCATAGATGGTATTGCGTTCGTTTGCGGCGACATAATAAAGAACGTACATCGTCCCGCCTGTTGGTCCTCTTTTTTTGCATCGCGTCGTTACATCGCTAACTAGGAGTTAACCTTTCAAATATTAATAGTTTATTCCTCACACGGAAACTAGATCGGCTCACATTCAGGACTTGAATTTAACAGGATTTTTTTTTTTTTTGCTCAGGACTCTGACTCTGTTCCAAGTGGAAACAAGGCCCCGCTTCAGGCTTTCCCGGTTTGCACCGTGTCCGGGACCCAGCAGAAGCCTCAGGGCGGACCGTCTGAAAACACTTGCTCTAATGGACAGGTACGCGCCTCACAGCTGCTTTATACAGACTAATATATATATATATATATATATGTTATTCCTCTCTCAGGTGAGAAAGCCTGTCCCGCTGAGCGTGGCTCTCCCCCCGGCGTTACTGGGCCGGCCGCTGTGCGTGGACGGATGCATGCCACTGAGCGGAGGGTACCGCCTGCCCTCGCCAATCTACCTCAGCCCCCTCCCAGGTCCTCCGCACCAAGCCAAGGTACGACTGCTCTGCCTTTCAGAAAACGGACGCGATTGCAGTGGTCCATTGTATTGGGACACGCCCCTGCAGGTGGCCAAAAGTATTAGGACAGACACAAACATGCAGCCAGTAGTATTGGGACAGAAACAAAGTATTGGGGGACGCGCACAAACACGGCCAAAAGTATTGGGGGACACAAACATGTGGCCAAAAGTATTGGGACACACCTCTGCACGCAGCAAAAAGTATGGGGACACAAGCAAATGTAGCCAAGAGTATTGGGGGGACACACAAACGTGTGGCCAAAAGTATTGGGACATGCCCCTGCACATGGCAAAAAGAATGGGGGGTACATAAACAAGCAGCCAAAGGTATTAGGGGGGACACAAACGTGCGGCCAAAAGTATTGGGACACGCGGACACACACGGACACGTATGTGCGGCCAAAAGTATTGGGGGACACAGACACGCGTGCGGCCAAATGTATTGGGACGCACCCTCGCACATGGCCAAAAGTATTGGGACACGCACAGACACACACGCGTGCGGCCAAATGTATTGGGACGCACCCTCACACATGGCCAAAAGTATTGGGACACACACACACAGGTGCGGCATAAATGATTGGGACGCACCCTCAACATGGCCAAAGTATTGGGACACACACACACATGAGTGGGCTAAATGTAATTGGGGAACGGGCACCCCGCAAATGGCCAAAAGTATTGGGACACACACAGACACACACGCGTGCGGCCAAATGTATTGGGGAGCACCCTCACACATGGCCAAAGTATTGGGACCCCACACACACACACCCATGCGTTGCGGCTAAAATGTATTGGGACGCACCTCGCACATGGACAAAAGTATTTGGACAACACACACACACACGTGCAGCCAAATGTATTTGGGACGCCCCTTCACCCATGACCAAAAGTATTGGGACACACACAACACAGACATGAGTGCGGCTCTAAATGTATTGGGGACGCACCCTCACCACATGCAAAAGATTGGGACACACACACACCATGAGTTGGGCCAAATGATTGGGACGCAACCTCGCGCACATGGCCAAAGTCTTGAGAACACACGCGTGCGGATAAACTGTATTGGGGGACTCACCCTCGCACATGGCCCAAAAGTATTTGGGACACACAACAACACACGCGCGTGCAGCCAAAATGTATTGGGACGCAACCCTCACACATGGCCAAAAAGTATTGGGACACACCACAAGAAATGCGTTCGGCTAAAGTATTGGGAGGACGCACCATCACACATGGCCAAAAGGATTGGGACAAACCACACACATGCGTGCGGCCAAATGTATTGGGACGCACTCGCAACATGGCCAAAGTATTGGGACACACTCGCCACGCGTGCGGCTAAATGTATTGGGAAATCACCCTCGCAAATGGCCAAAAGTATTGGGAACACACCACACACACACACACATGCGTGCGGCCAAATGTATGGGACGCACCCTCGCCACTGGCCAAAAGTATGGGACACACACACAATGCGTGCGGCCAAATGTATTGGGACGCACCCCTCGCACATGGCCAAAAGTATTAGGGACACAGTATTTTGTCTTCCACATTTCAAGAGACTACTGTTGCAGTTCCTTCAGGAAACGCAGATCTAGTGTAGTTCTATATCCATGTAATGGGTCTCAGACGGTGCTAACTTTGATTTGATGCTCCAGCTGTCCTGTAATAAACCAGTAATGCCTTATTTTTTTGTGTCCTGATGGAACTTTTTGTTTTTCTGTCTCCTCCAGTTTCATAACGGTCAGAGGTTTGGCCTGAAGGGACCTGGTGCTTTCGATCCTGGCGCTCTGCTCACTCCTCGCGCCGTCCCGCCACAGCACAATCGAAACAACTGGCGCCGCCGGAGGAGAGAGACGGCGCCCTCGAGCCTCGGCAGATAGAACTGTCCCAGGTGAAAGGTAGCACTTCCGGTGGGGGCCTCCACCACTCACACGTTCAGAACCACGCCTCCACGTCGTCTGTGACTGCCTTCATGTGCTCATTCCTTTTTCCACCCCCACCCCCTCACTTATGTCCTGTCTGGTGCCCGTGACCTTTCGGTTGGCAAAAGTCACGTTTGGTTTTCTGTTTGTACCAAACACTAAACTTCCTCAAGGCAGCCAGGCTGTACTTGTGATTTAGTACTCATGTGCAATATGAGTTTTTATTTGCTATATTTTTAGTTGTTTTTTTTTTTTTTTTAATTTAAGTTTTACTACAATTCAGTGTTTACGTATTTGTGTTTTCGTTTTGTCATGAATGTAAGCCAAAAGCCAAGTTTGTGACGTCTTTAACACTTTATTCTGTCCATATCCAAGAAGTGTTGGTGAATGGCAGTGTTGTTTTTGCCCCTATGGCTCTCCATATTGCTGTATTTCAGCTCTTGCACCAGCAGGTAGAGCCACCTAGTTCTTAAACTGCTCTGTGCCAAAATGGGCCAAAGTGTTCCTTATGTCCTAGCAGCCTATTGCTTATATTTTCCACATCTGACTAAATGGACTTTTTTGTGTTTTTTTTTTTTTTGTGTGTTTTTTTAGATCTATAGTGTGATTTTGCACATGATAAATTGCGAACAAAATGGTGACAAAGCGATCATGTCCAGCCTGAAAGCTGTAATCTCCTTACCTTCTCAGTGAAGAGCCCATGGCGTCTTGAGCGCTTAATCACGCCGGTGTAAATCTTGGTTTGCACCCTGTGGCTTTCCATATTGCTTAGTTCAAGCTTTCGACCAGTAGATGGCGCCTAAAGTCTACAGCACTGCTGCTCTGTGTGCTTTTTGTTAAATTAGGACCAACTCATGTGACCCATGTCTACTTTTCAGTACTTTTTTCACATCCTCAACACCATGTCCAAATCTTAAGCCATTATGCTTTTGTGCCAGTTGGCTTTCCATATGCTGTACTTCAGCATCTGAGCAGCAGGTGGCACCTTTGTGCAAAAACTGGGAACATTGTTTAACATATTCTCATCAAATTGAACTTTTTCTCTTGCTTGCTTTTCCATTCTTCCATTCCATGCCCCAGCCTGGTCAGTTTTATTTTGCGTTCCATATTTAAAAGGTTTTTCTTCATGCTTGCCTGTTTATGGGACCATGAAAGCTAGGTTTGTGGGGTTTACCTCTCTAGCACTTTATTCCCTAACCCGGAGCAGTTTGTAACTTGAAGTTCCAGACCAGTAGGGGGAGCCATCTTTATTTCACGCAGTCAGAGTCGTTGTAGCTGCTAATTGCTAGTATTCACATCGCACAACATACTAAAAACCATTATTATTATGCACAGTTTCCTTTTTTGGCTTAAATTGAGCATGGTTTACGTTTGCACCCAGTGGCTTTCCATTATGCTGTTCAACCAAGTTCACCTGCCGATGGAGATTGGAGTCTAATTCTGTGCTTTTGGCATCATTGGCTTTCCTCATCGATCTGTACAGCAACACTTTCTGATGACGAATATCACAATAATCAGTTTTTCTTTTAGTAATGTGCCAAGTTTCTCTCAATTCTACCAAATGAACTCTGGGATTCTTTTGATTTATTTATATTTTTCAATTCTCATCTTTGACTCCTGGACTCATTTCAGGTTTTACTCTGCATTCAAGTCATGATCGCTTTCTCTGTTTTGCTCGCACTCATTCCTGTGATCCTCTTAAAATCTGTAAACGCAGAGCTTTGTGACCGATCGGAGTGGTTTGTAAATCCTGCTTTACTGTTTGACCCCTGTCATTTCCCATATTGTCGTAGTACAGATTCTGACCAACAGGTGGCACCAATAACCCACAGCAGTCCTCATTGGAGCTCGTGTTATTTTCTCATTTTAAATCCGATCTTAACCAAACGGGCTGGAATAAAGTCAGCAGTGCCAAATCAGTGTTTCATAGGAGTCAGAGGCAGCCCATCGGCCCGCTGTGTTACGATCAGTCTGTCTATGCAAACCATAATTGATTTGGTCACGGTTAGCGTCCTGTTGCGTCACTGCTCACAGACAATGGATGCAGGACAGTAAACAGATTTTGAGCCACATCGTGTGACGTTCACCTTTTAACTTGATTTTTAAATGGCGGAATCGAACGGCGTCCTGTGTAACGAGCCACGGATCACGCGGACGGACGCCCTGGATGCTCCGGATGGACCCCCCACGATCGTTCATCCCAAAAACCACGAAGGACAGAGCAGCCTTACACCCCTTATGCATCCGGTCCTGCGGAACAGAGAAATGAATGTACTAGTCCTTATTTTTTGGTTAATTTTTTTGTCTCTGGATATTTTTATGTAATTTTTTCTACAGATTATTTTTAAAATAAATATCTTAAATGACCGATTTGCTTCGTGTTTACTTGTGTGATGTTCCTCGTTTAGTTTTCTTATTTTTTTGTCCTTGTTATTAATGTAATTTTTCCAGAGTTTTTATGCTGAACATAACTAACATTTAATTTATTACAAATAATGAAAACCTTTATTAGTATATTAAAGTTTCTGAAATATAACCAGTAATTTATTTCAAACAATTATTTAATTTGGTATTTTTATATTTTAATACTTATTTTAAGGATATATTTAACCTTTTCTTTTTAAGAAGTAAAAGATTTGCTAATCCACACGCCACATCATTCTTTATTTTTAAAGCTTAAAAAAACGGTTGATTTTTTAGTAGTTACAGATGTATTTTATTTCCTATATATATATATATATATAGGAAAAAAAAAAAAAATTATATAGGAAATAAAATACATTTGTAACTAATGTGTGTGTGTGTGTGTGTGTGTGTGTGTGTGTGTGTGTGTGTGTATATATATGATATATATATATATATATATATATATAAAAAACTAACATGCCATGTATATGTATGAATGTATGTAATATAAGAAAATAATTAAAAAAAACAAACAAAAAACCATGATATATATAACCATTTATATATATATATATATATATATATATATATATATATATATATATATATATATATATATATATATATCTATATATATAACCATATATATATATATATTTAAGGTTTGTTTTAAGTGTTATAATTTTTATTTCAATTTTCCCCCGTATGCTGAGCTCACCTGTACCTACATGTACCCTTCTTGATTTCAGATCAGTGTTGATGCGTATTGGCCACTCGGGGGCGCTCTGATCTTTATTAATTCATTAAGCCTTTTACCATTAAGATGTGCTATTCTCTCTCGTACCCAAATAAGTACTGACCATACAAAGCAGGGATGGTGCGGCGGTTAACGTACTGGACTACTGACCAGAAACTTGAAGATTAAAATGTTGGCACTGCCACACTGGGCCCTCGAGTAAGGCTGCTCACCCAGAATTGCTTGGGTTGTTCTTTGTAAGTTTGGCATATGGACAAGACTGCCTGCTAAAGGCTGTAAGTTTTAGTAAGTCCTTGTATTGGGTTTGATTAGCACTACATCGCCAAAAGAATTGGGACAGCACTTTAGAGCAACTAGAAATGCTGTTATTGTGCAGTGGAACCATCCAGGAGCAACAGCAGCGCAGTAGAGGCTTTCTGGATACTGCGATATGTGTGGCTACCAAAACTGACAAGTTCTCAAGCCCTTCTGTAAAATGGCGTATGGGTATATAACCTACTCACATCCTGTAAGTATTCTTTAGGTCATCTCTAGTGTCTTTGGGTTTTGAGACCTGCTGTATTAGATTAAAGTAGATTTCTAATGACATGGTTCCAGAGTCCCTGGTTCGATCCCAACCTCAGACTCCATGTGGGTTTATTCCGGTTTACTCCCACGTTCCAGAAACATGTTAGGTTAATCGGTGCTTCTAAAGTGCCCATAGTGTGTTAGGGTTTGTGCTCTGTGAAGGATTGGTGCCCTGTCTAAGATCACTCCTGCCTTGCACCCTGAGCCGCCGCCTGCACACCAGCTTTCCTGTGACCCTGATCAGGATTAGGCGGGTAACGATTGAAAGAATGGCTGCAAAGATCCCTGGTTCGATCTGTCCTTCTACTCTGCCTGTGTGGAGTTTGCATGTTCTCCTTGTGTCTACATGGGTTTACTTCAGACTTCAGTAGTCTGAGTCATAGAACCAGAAAAGTCACAATACACGTCAGCGGTCGCGTTTTTCCTGCACCACCGCCCGTGCCGTGTGTAATGGTTCCTCCAGGCCCTCATACGCCTTATTTTCCATGTGTAATGGCCTGTCGGCTTTGATTCTGTAAGATATTACGCTCTGGCTCAGCATGCATCAGGTACCAAACGCTGCACGAGGCGCTGTTTAGACACCTCGACATTTTCAGGCTCTTTGTGGGATGCTTGCCTCATTGAGTCCATCATAATACAGCTGCGTGAGCAACGCTTCCTTTCCCAGCCATGCAGGCTGTTCAGATATGCTGCTCTTTAAGATTTAGATGCAGCGACATCCGTAAAGTGAATTACTGCCTTTTTATTTAATTTGAATGAGCAAATTCAAACCAGATCTGTATTTCCTGTAGGAACTACAACAGTGGTTGAAATGTGGCAAACGGAAAGAATGTGGTTTGTGTCCCAATACTTTTGGCCATGTACTTTTTGTCATGTGTAGGGATGTGTCCATATAATTTTGGGTGTTTGTGGGGGGGCGTTGCCATATACTTTTGGCCATGTGTGAGGGTGTGTCCATATACTTTTGGTCACGTGTAGGGGCATGTCCATGTAATCTTGGCTGCCTGTGGGGGCGTCTCCATATACTTTTGCCATGTGAGGGCATGTCCTAATATTTTGGCTGCCTGTGGGGGCGTCTCCATATACTTTTGCCATGTGAGGGAGTGTCCTAATAATTTTGGCTGCCTGTGGGGGCGTCTCCATATACTTTTGCCAGTGAGGGCGTGTCCTAATCCTTTTGGCTGCCTGTGGGTGTGTCGCATGTACTTTTGGCCATGTGGGGGCGTGTCCATATACTTTTGGCAGCGTGCAGAGGCGTGTCATAATTTCGTCCGCATGCAGGGGCAAGTCCTAATACTTTTGGTCGCGCTCAGGGGCGTGACGTAATACTTTTGGCAGCGTGCAGGGGCGTGTCCTAATAATTTCGGTTGCATGCAGGTTCATGTCCTCATACTTTTGGTCACGTGCAAGGGCGTGTCCTAATACTTTTGGCCGTGTGCAGGGGAGTGTTCCAATTATGGGTGCATGTGCAGGGCACGTCCCAATACTTTTGTACGTGTGCAGGTTTTTGTCCCAACACTTTTTGCCCTTGAGCGGAGGTGTCCCAGTTTTTTGGTTGCTTGCAGGGAATGTCCCAGTACTTTTGAATTTATACCAATAAGTGTCCTATTAATAGTTCAGACCCTTCTCCACGGAGCCACTGCTGTCCAACGTGCCAAGTGACTCAAAGGTTCACTAATACTGTAGTGAGAAATGACACTCTCTTTGGCCGACGCTCAAACCTTGTGCTGTTTTCCAATGCAAGCACTGCTGAACCACTTTTGGGCGCCGGATCAAATGCCCTTTATCCTTGATTGCTACACACCTTGTTTGCCCCGTGTTCTTTCATGCTCAAGACTTTTGGAATAAAGGCGTCTACTAACCGAATAATCATACATGCTGTATGTTATGCACCCATTATCATGCAGCCTGACAAAATTTAAACTGACCAGCTAAGCCTGGTTCTTCAGTAATCTTCGTTAAGTCTTAAGGGTTATGATTTGAGTTCTGTCCCGTTTGCCAACGCTGTCAGAATTAATTTATTTACATGTACTTGTTCAAAGTGCGGCTTAAGAAAGAGCAGCTTTCACCTCGTCCATCGTGCTCGGGCTGAATGGAGGCGAAAAGCACAAGAAATCATTTCTCTAATGCAAAATAGCCTCTTGGTGAGGGGGGAGGGGTCACAGGAACAGGATGTCTTATGCCATACCTTAAGGGATATGCTGCCAGAATGGAGTAGTAAGTCCAAATAATTTTGAAATTCAACTTTTATTTCTCAATGGCTTGGAGAACTGCATAATTTGTATAACAAGAAATCCTGCAAATGCAAATCCTGATTCAGCCTTTTCTAACGGCTTTATTTCCCCGACTACAACACAGGGGCTCTGGCTTCAATAAACAGAAGCTAAATATATATTAAAAGAGAGAATATATTTACATAATGCAGTAATTAGAATAAAATGCAGTCTAAACTCTTATGAAGTTACAAAATCTAGACAAAGGCAGTGACATTCAAGCCTGATGCTGATTTAATTTACATTTACATTTACAGCATTTAGCAGACGCCCTTATCCAGAGCGACTTACAATTGATACAGTCTTACAATCCAAGCAATTGTGGGTTAAGGGTCTTGCTCAAGGACCCAACAGTGGCAGCTTGGCAGAGGTGGGATTTGAACCCTGGACCTTCTGGTCCATAGTCCTGTACCTTACCCGCTAGGTCACCACAGTCCCACAGGGATTTAATGTTTTACTGAGCAGCCCTCGTGATCGTACGCTCACATTTATAATGTCCATAAACATGTACGTACAATTCTATTGTAAATGTCTATTTATTTGCGCAAATTTGAGAATTAGTCCGTGATTGATGATTGTTCAGTGACACGAAGCGCATGAAGTCCAGTCTGCCATGAATAACAGACAGGGGCTGTACATCATCTGGAGTTTAAGTTTAAAGTAGGATTACAGTGACACCTACTGGCGGCTTAGTGGGATTGAATTTCATTACTGGCAAGACATGGAGACTAAAATTAGAGATAATGTTATGAAAAGTATAATAAAATAAAGATTTAAACCTACAGCATTTAAGACTACAGGCGGTCCGTGGGTTACGCAGCACTCGACTCGCACCAAACCGATCTTACGATGCTATTCCTAAGAAATATAAAATGTGGAGGTACGGGAATAAGCAAGGAGGAATCCTTCACTTTTTCAGTTTTATAAATAGTTTAATGTTAGGAATCGAGTTACGATGAAAATCGACTGACGCCACGCTGTAGGAACGGATCTGTGGTGTAACCGGGGGAATCCTGTAGAAATATGCATATCGGCATTATTTTGTTCAGTACGTAACCACTGTAGGATCTGGTGTAATGGTGTAAGGGCTGGAACCGATGATGGAAGAACAACTTGAGTGGAGCTGAAGCAGAGGAACATCTTGGTGTGGGAACAGAATGGAGGAATGTCTAGAGCTGGGAGGGAAAACAGAATATGTAGTTAGTTATTGTTAAGTGTGTAAAGTCTATTCGCAGAACATGTTTTTGGTAGTATGTGTAGCATGGGCCTCCAGGAGCACTACCAAACGTGCGTTAGGTTAATTCGGTGGCTCTAGTGTCTGCTAGCGTCGATGTAACTTTGCTGTTGTCCTGAATAGCCATGGACGCAATGTTAAAATAACGTACCCCTACCATATTTACATTGATGTCCATTAGCAGGCGTCCTTATCCAGAGCAACTTACAATCCAAGCAGTTGTGGGTTAAGGACGTTGCTCAACGACCCAACAGTGGCAGCTTGGCAGAGGTGGGATTTGAACCCTGGACCTCTGGGTCCATAGTCTAGTGCCTTAACCGCTAGGCTACCACAGTCCCATATCCATCCTGCATACTTTTCTAAACACTTTCAAATGTGACATGATTTCCCAAGCCTGGTCCATCCCTAATTTTCTGTGGTCTCAAGGTTTAAGAATGTAATTCTGTCCCGTCTGCTCTCGCTGTCGAAATGATCTACATGTACTAGTTCAAAGGGCGGCCGGACAAAGGGCGGACGATTACCTCATCCTGTTTCTCTGCTCCGGCTTTCACAGAGGCTGAATGGAGGCAGAAAGCGGAACAGGCTGCGACAAAGGAGCTCGAAGAATAAAGTATAGAAAATAAAAAAAATGATGATTTTCCCAAAGGCGTAATAGGCTGTTCGATGTACTCCTGTCTGAAAGCTCTTTCAGTCTGATTCACAGCACGGCAATGAAGAGAAGAGGCATGAATGTGATGAACAGGCAAACATCATCTCAAGTACCTACTTTTAAAAGAGATACAGTTTAGCAAGGTCTGCTGTGTGAGCGTGCTGCCAAGTGATTACAATATTTAATCCCACAAATCACGACAATTTTAGAACATGTCGTGCACTTTTGCTTGCTTGTATTTGAAATGAAAGGAATTGTATTTTCACTATAACGCACCACACAGCCACTCGAGAGAACAACAGGAGCTTCGGCAGACTGCATGGATTATTTTATACTGTACACAAAAACCACAACAGCCGTGACCAGAACAATACCTTTATTAATGCGATGTACTTCCTGAGGAACACTAGATAGACTGTATAGTTTGTGGACACCCGAAATACTACATCCAAAAATGGGCATTAGTAGGGAGTTTCCCAGTCTTTGTTCTTCTAAAATAGCTTTCCAGTAGATTTTGGAACATGACTGTGAGATCTTCTGATGTTAGACAATAAGCCCTTGCTCACTTTTGGCATTCCAGTGCAATTTCAAGATATCAAGGTTCTGTGTTCTCAATCAAAGTTGGTAAACTAATTTTACCAACTGTGTGAAAATCCCAGTAGGTCAGCAGTTTCTGAAATACTCAGACCAGCCCATCTAGCACCAACAACCATGCAATGCTAAAAGTCGCTTAAATCACTTTTCTTCCCCCATTCTGTATGCTCGGTTTTGAACTTCAGTCGCTTATCTTGATAATTGTTAATTTTAATTTTACCAATATTGACATATTTATAATACCTTGAAATTTTGACAGAAAAGGTACATGCCTCTTTTTAAGCCATAACCTGAACAGAAAGCCATTAAAAAATGGAAAAATAAATAAAGGCCACATCTCAAATTTTTCATCCAGACCATTTACAATTAAATGCCCTCGATTCGATTCATATTGCGTGAGTCATATCGATTCGGTACACAGTGATTCAGATTCCAACGTAGCCTCTCACTCAGTGCAGATCTGTGCTGCTGTTTTGATTGTGTTTGTCTTTATTTTTTACATCCACAGTACTTTATTTCTGTAGTTGCGCACAAATTCTGCAAGTCCCTATGGGGCTTATAAGGTTAGTTATAAGAGGCCAATCGAAAGCAAAACCGGAATTGAATGCTCTAGAACCCAGGCTGCAGTTAACATTAGCAGCTATGCTATGTGCATTGAGCTCACCAATAGAGGTAAGTGTTTTGCTTTTACTTTTCACTGCACTGTCAATCCATTACCACACTAAATGACATGAGATTTTCAGCACTTTAATTATAGGATAAGCTTTGTGTTAATGATTTTGGCCAACTGTAGGTTAATGTGAGTGTTTTAAAAACAATAACTTAACTTATCATTACTTATCATAGGCTCTGCTATGAATACATGTATAGATGCTCTATACCAAACATGTTACAAACTCATAAGTTTTCTTGATTCATTTAACTTATGATGGATTTGTTGAACATTCCCCATCATAAATCAGGAGCTCCTGTACAATGAGTTTTTTTACAACTCCCATTAATGCAAATAATGCCTCACACATGGTGTGGGGTTTTTCTTGTGGGTCTGGAACCTAATTCATTCAATTTACATTATTCCTTATGGGAACAGTTGGCTCGGGGTAACTTGTCGTTTTTCGGTTCTCGACGAGCCTTCTGGAACGAATTAACAAACCAGAAACCGAAAGTACCCACTAATACATAACACAAATATAGAGACGACGAAAGATTGTATTTTAATAGAAGACTGAATTTTTCATGAATGAATCTGCAGACATTTAGCTTGTATCTATCTATCACGCGCCTGGGGTTGTCCTCATCTGTTGCTTCCCTCTGTTTGAAATCAGATTTTGTGTGGTGTGTGTGTTAGTGTAGTGTGTGGTGTGTGTGTGTCAAGGAGCTCAAGGTCAGAATCTGCTAACCCAAACATTGCTGTCTCTCACACATCTCTATGAAAGCCAGTTTCTGCCATGGAGCTAATATCATTGGGCGGAGTAAAGAAAAAATCAGTAGTAACTTTACAATAAAGGTAACATGAATTAGTGTTAATTCCTGCAGTATTTGATGTGTGAGTAAATCATTAATTCATGCCACATAATACATAATGATTCAAGGATCGTTGACTAACGCTTACAAGTGAGCACTGTGTCTCATACATGCTTTAACCGTAGGAGCAATATACAGTATGAAATTAATGTAGTCAGGTGATATGAGTTATTGCATAATGTTGTCCATCAGGTAAACTCCCTCATTCATCATCAGGCCAACACCTCATTATATACTGAAGTATACATCTTGAGTTCATGATGTTTGTGGCTCTCAAAGTAAAGCCTCTCAAAAAGGCTCTCAGAGTGGTACTTTTGGTCAGTGTACCCCTTGGTGAGACGATTGTTCTCTGCTAGACATTCCGGCTCTACTTGAAGACATTTCCCCACTAGACCCGATACTTTGAGAGGGGACGCATCATTGGGACTGAGAGAACCAGGATGGTTGCGTTTTTGACGAAATTGCCCCGCTATGTAGTCTGTTCTGACCCAGGAGTAAGTGTTGGGCACAGTGGTTTTTATGGGGGCACGCTATCATGGCACAAAAGGTTCTCGATGGCCTTGACAGACCACCAGTAGAGGAGAATCATTTGATCCACCTGATAAGCAACGAGCAGGCTCTCAGTTTCATTATCCACCAGTCCAGACACAGGGGGCACCTTCACTACACCGACCCCACCATGCCTCTGCACCGGACCATTTCCAGGGCGCTTAGCAGAATGAAATTTGTTGTCAGACGGCGGCCCAATAGGAGGGTCCTGCAGCTCATTGACAGCCCTGCCACCATCATCTTCATTTTGCAGTGGGATGTCGTGAACAAGAAATCTGGACTGCCTTACAGACTGGACCGTATCGGTTCTTTACCACCGAATCCAGGTTCTTGTTTGGGATCCAAAACGATGAGTCAGGTTTTCATATAGTGGAGGCCTCATGGTTGAGCGCTTTCAATCCTGCCACTTTGCTGTGGAGCGACACACTGCCCCAACTGCTGGGGTTGTGATGATCTGTCGGAGTCATCACATATGGACAGTCGGTCACCCCTAGTAATGATACGAGGGGCTACTAACACCTCAGCGTTATGTGCAGGACATCCATGTTTTCCTCTCATGGCAGGGCTTCCAACTGGCATTTTTCCAGCTACAGTATTTAACATATAACATTTTAAAAACAGCCATGTTGCAAACGTAAAAAGTGATTGTTGTCCAAGCGATCTTTACATAAAAGAATATGGGTCATTATACAGAACCCTCGAACACCCAAAGACAACCATATGCATGATAATTAAAGGTTTCTTCAGGTTGATTGAGAAATGGTTTTATATATATATATAGATATATTATATATCTCATTTTAGAAAAGCGTTCTTCTATTGTTACCAAGTCAGGCAGCACATTCTCCAAAACCTGAAGAACCCTTTCATCATTGCACGGGTTTTCTGTTCAGGGTTCATACAGAACCCTTGTAGCACAGTGACCAGCAGCGGACTTCTCGGCCGAAGCTAGATCCCACTGAAGTGCACTAGTGGAGTTTTGAAGTCGTAAGTCCCTTTGGTTTTGCTGGTTGAGCTGGAGCTGAATGTCCTCTAAAGCCAGCGCATGCACTGTGTGATTTAGAAATCTTGTTCTTTGGTGACTCCGTACAGAAGTTTATGGTCCTTGTGTAGAAACAAAGCCTAAAGGTTTATATACTCGCACTGTCATCACAGTACAGAGTAGGCATTCACAGTCTAAATTGTGTGATTTAAGTCAGAAATTGTGCTATGCATTCATTAACTGTGTCTTAAGTCGGATTTGCGAGATTAATCTCTCACAATTCCGACTTACATTTGACAGCGGGAACTTAAGATCTCACAATGAACTAATAACGCGGCAATTCTGATAGAACAATTCTGTACCTATAGTAATGGATGACTTCGTCAGTTGTTTTTGAGCCCCTCCAGCACATCTCTTCCTTTTCCCTAACAGGCTGCATTATAACGTTTTCTTCTTGGCTTCAGTGTCAATGGTGTTTAATGAGTAGACTCTCACGCTGCAGCCCAAGTTTCACTCCCCAGCCCCTTTTTTTGTTTGTGTAGTTTTCTTTCATTCATTTATTTTACTTTGGTTTCATCCTTCCATCTAGAGCTAACCTGCAAATTGGGTCCTAAAAACTTTATATTTTTATTTTCAACTTATATCGCAATTTTTGCCCTGAATATCACACAATTTGCACTTATATTGCACAATTTGGACTTAAAGTCACAATTCTGATTTGATGTTTCTGACTTGCTATCAATAAAGGCTTATCTTAATTTTTAATATCTTAATTCTGATTTTATGTCTCGCAAATCTGGCTTAATATCACACAATTCAGACTTAATATCACTAAATTCTTATGTAAAATCATACAATTTGGTGCTAATATCATACGCTCCTGACTTAATGTCACAAAATGTTTAATTAATATAGCACAATTCGGACTTAATATCTCTCAATTCAGACTGAATATCACACAATTCGGACTTACATAATTCTAATATAGAATTACAAAATTGTGACTAAATATAACACAATTCTGACTTAATATCGCACATTAGGATTTAATAGCTGACTTTTTCCTGACCTTTCTTACTTTATGTCTTGCAATTCTGACTTAATGTCACACAATTTGCAGTTATTATTGCACAATTTGGACTTAAAGTCACAATTCTGACTTGATGTCTCGCAAATCTGGCTTAATATCACACAATTCAGACTTAATATCACTAAATTCTTATGTAAAATCATACAATTTGGTCCTAATATCATACGCTCCTGACTTAATGTCACAATTTTTGAACTTAAGAACACACAATTCAAACTTAATATCTCGCAATTCTGACTTAATATCACACATTTCTTACTGTCTTACAATTCACACTTAATATCACACAATTCAGACTTAAAATTGAACAATTTGGACCTAATGTAGGACAAGTCTGACTTAATATTACACATTAGGACTTAATAGCTGACTTTTTTATGGCCTTTCTTACTTTGCAATTCTGACTTAAATCTCACACAATTCAGACTTAATACCACACAGGTCTGGCTTAATATCTGACTTTTCTTACTTTATGTCTTGCAAGTCTGACCAATATCACACAATTCTGACCTTATGCCTTGCAATTTTGACTTTTTGTCGCACAATTTTGACTTAATATCACTAAATTCTGACTTGATTCCACACAATTCTGACTTTATTTCGCCAAATTCTGATTTTATGTCTTGCAATTCTGACTTAAAATCCTGCAACTAGTCAAGTCAAATCTGCATTATTTCTATAGCGCTTTTAACAGTAGAGCATTGTCTCAAAGCAGCTGTACAATTTTAGATTATCTTCTAAATTATTAGGCCAATCCCAAATGGGCCTTATAAAGTGGCAAGGGAAAACTCCCTAAACGTTATAAGGAAGGAACCTTGGGAGGACCACGACTCAAAAAGAAACCCAACCTCCCTGGGGTGGCTTAGATGTAAGAATGAAACTAATTTATGCAAATCAGTTTGTAGCAACAGTTCAAAAAAACAGAAACTGAGTGAATATTAACAGATAAATAAAATAGTAGTAACAGTGAAATACTGCACGTCATGTTTTATTCCATTGCAGAAACTGGCTTCCATAACTCCCTCACAGTTGTCTTTGTTCAGTGGACACTAAAGCCCTCAAATACAAATGTGTGTGTGTGTGTGTGGCTCTAGATGAAGGTCAGAATCTGCCCAACCCAAGCAGCTGACAGTTATGTTTTGTTATATGACAGTGACATGTGTGTGTGTGTGTGTGTGTGTGTGTTTAAAGAGCGATAAAGAAGTGCATTGGGGAGACAGAGCTCCTTTGTCCCATTTCTCCTCACAGACAGAGAGAGATAGCACTGACAGGTAAATTTAATGCAGGTGATTAATTTTCTGCTGCTATATTTATTTATCCGCCCAACGTCATATTTATAGTGGCTGCAGAGGAAAAAGGCAGGAATTTAAATAGCCTCATTTACCTCCATTTCGGACAGAATATGGCTATTTAACAAAAAAAACCCTAAAACACGAAGCCATTAGAGAGACGCATCTGCTGCTGAATTAATGTAAGGTTTTATCCTGTTTTTCAAAAAGCTGTATCATTAATTCAGTCGTGACATCAAGCACGTACTAAACAGACTCCGAAAATATCAGGTGGAACAAAACATGTTAATAAAAAGTTTTTTTTGGCTTAGTTACCATTCATTAAAAGTTATATAAACTATACCTATAATTGACGTGTTGTAAGCTTCTATTGATTTTTAAAGATTGCTCTCTTATCTACCGCTGGTTAAATCAAATGGTGAGGAAATGAAGCTATGTAAGCTACAGACATTGTGTATTAAATGTATACAGTAAGCTGAATTTATCATAAGCCAAGGAGTACATGAAACCATATGCCATGCCAGTTGTTTGCGAATTGCACTAAATATATTATACAATAAAACCTCGGTTCTCGGCCACCACGGAACTCGTTGAATTCGGTTCTCGACCCATTTTGAGGAGAGAAATTTGTCTCGGTTCTTGTCGTTCGCTTAGTACTCGGCGCACTTGCATAGACTTGTATGAGTCGAGCTGTGTGACTCGTTTCAGCTGAAACCCGATTCATGATTCACGATTCAGTACACAGAGATTCAGTGTTTCAGATTCACAATAGCCCTCAGTGAAGATCTCCGCTGTGTTTATCGTGTTTTTCTTTATTTTTACATCTACAGTACTGTCTTCTTAGTGCAAATAAGTCTCCATGGGTCCTAAAAAGGTTAGTTTATAAGAACCAACTGAAAGTGAAACAGGAATTGAATCCTCCAGAACACAGGCTGCAGTTACTTAACCACAACAGTAAGAGTTTTGAACTTGCAATCCATTACTCACTAAAATGACATGAAATATTTCAACACTTTATTATAAAATAAGCTTTGTGTTAATGATTTTGGCCAAAATGTAGGTTAATGTAGGTGTTAATGTTTTATCAGTTTCACTATGATACAGTACAGACTATATTACCCTAATCAGTCCATGATCCATTTAGCTTATGAGGGATTTGTTGAACATATCCCCATCATAAATCAGGAGCTCCTGTACAATACAACTCCATTAATGCATATGATGCCTTATACAGGGGGATTTTCTGGGGGTCTGGAACCCATTCCTTCATTGAATATATGCTGTATATATCGCACACCAAACTTACCTTAAACATGCTTAAAACACTTCATTAAACTACAGTTTGGCAAAATCATCAACATAAAGCTTATTTTATAATAAAGTGTTGAAAGATCTCTTGTAAGTTGTTGAATAATGTATTGAAAGTGAAAAATAAATTTTTGAATGTTATTTTTCACAGACAGAGTCCTTTAGGTGTTTATTGCAAACTCCAGACATTCTTTCATGTGTCTTTTACTGAGGAGAGGCTTCTGTCTGAACAGCCATAAAGTCCAGATTGGTTTTGGTGCTGCAGTGATGGCCGACCTTCTTGAAGTTTCTCTCATTTTCACACAGGATCTTTGGAGCTCAGCCAGAGTGACCATTGGGTTCTTGGTCTCCTCTCTTACCAAAGGCCCTCATCTCCCGATTACTTAGTTTGGTGGGGTAACCGGCTCTAAGAAGAGTCCTGGTCATTCCAAACTTCCAAAGATGATCAAGAGAAATGCAGAGAAATGAACAAGCCTAGGGCGACTGGCAAGAAAAATCTCCCTAAATGGTAAAATGAAGAAGCCTCATGAGGACCAAGACTCAAAAAGGAACCTCACCTCCTTGGGTGGCGTAGATGATAAATGTAAGAATTAAACTAATTTATCTAGTCAAATAAGTCTGTAGTAATAGTTCATAAAAACAGAAACTCAGCAAATATTAACAGATAAATAATATACTGAATAAAATAGGCATATTGGCATGATTCAGTCTGATACACACAGTCACTTTAGGATCTTGAGTCCTGGGTGGGAAAGTCCTTGGTGGCACATTGTCCCCAGACAACCGGAGAGAGAGTTACTGCCCTCTGGCATGGCCCGGGCATGGTGGGGCAGGAACTGATGACGGAAACAACTTGAGTGGAGCTGAAGCAGAGGAACATCTTAGTGTGTTTGGCTGGAACTGGTACTGGAGTACAAGTTTGGAGAGAAAAGAGAAAATGTAGTTAGTTATTGTTAAAAGAACAGAATTTTACAGGCGAACTACTGTATTTATTTTTTCTTTCCTTATGTCCAGTTCCCTAGTCATTTTGACAGTTTCTGCCATGTCCATGCACAACTTTTGGCTGCCAACGGCTTCTTTTCACAGACAGGTGGACGTCTACCAAGCTGATTGTGCCCCAAATCTTTGTTGGTAGCTTAATAGCTGATCCCCACTCAGATGATGATAGGAATCCCAGTGTGGCTCCAGATGATGAGCTTAATTTCTGTATGTAGACTCCTCATTGTATGAAATGAGTCTCACCAGGGCGGTATCATCAGCAAACATAATGAGCTTGATGAAGGCACTCTTAGCAGTACAACTGTTAGTGTACAGTGGTGTTTGGAAGTCTGTGAACATTGTAGAATTGTTTATACTTTGTGAATAAATATGATCTGGAATGTCATCAGGTTTTCAGAGAAAGCCATTAAGCAAACGAGACCAAATGATTAAAAGTCAAACCTCTAAGATTAGGTAATTTGAAAATGAGAGTCGGGAGTTTTTAATCATTGGGATGATCATTCAGGTGTGTGTGGAAGCCCTGTCGTATTTAAAGAACAGGGATCTATCAGAGCCTGACAGATCACAAGTTTGTGGAAGTGCATCAGGGCACAGACCAAGGAGATTTCTGATGACCTTAGAAAAAGTGACGTTGATGCTCATTATGTTAGAAAAGTTCAGACCAGTGTTACCCTCTCTAGGTGTGGTCGATCATCAAAAGATCACCCCAAATGCAAGCCATGTAATAGTCCACAGAATTACAAAAGAAGCCAGGGTAACTTTTAAACAACTAAAGGCCTCTCTCTCACGGTCTATAGTTAATGTTCATAATTCCACCATCAGGAGAACACTGAACAACAATGGTTTGCATGGTATTGTTGCAAGGAGAAAACCACTGCTCTTAAAAAAAAAAAAAAAAAACATTGCAGCTTCTCTGCAATCTGATAAAGATGACGTGGACAGGCCAGAAGGCTACTCAAAAAGAGACCAAAATAGAACTTTTTGGTTTAACTGACAAGCATTATGTTTGGAGGAAAAGACAGCCATGACAACTGATCTCTGATTGGTCAGCCTGATTCTAATGCATCCAAACAACACAGACATTATAACAGACTCCTAATAAAAATTTTACATGGCATTGCAGTCAGTTTCAGACTTGGTACGAAGGATGGCAAACGTCCGTTATAAAAAAATCCTACTCGGTGTGAAAAGGCTTTTATTCCAGAGCCAGAGTTTAGCCACTTTTCAGCCATGGTGCAGGAAACTGGATAAAGGAAGATATGCTTGTTGTTTACATTGTTTTACTCAATATTTTATTTATCTGTTAATATTTACTTAGTTTCTGTTTTTTGAACTATTACTTCACACTTATTTAACTAAATTAGTGTCATTCTTACATCCAAGCTGCTCAAGGAGGTTGGGGGTCCCTTTTTACATTTACATTTATGTCATTTAGCAGACACCCTTATCCAGAGCGACTTACAGTTGATGCAATCTTACAGTCCAAGCAATTGCTCAAGGACCCAACAGTGGCAACTTGGCAGAGATGAGATTTGAACCCTGGATCTTCTAGTCCGTAATCCAGTACTCTGACCGCTAGGCCACAAAAGAACATGTTTTAGTCCTGGTCCTCCTAAGGTTTCTTCCTTATATCGTTTAGGGATATTATCAATTTGGGATATTAGAAGATAATCTACAATTAGTAGTGAGACCAGCCTTGTTGTATGGCTTAGAGACGGTGGCACTGACAAAGAGACAGGAAGCAGAGCTGGAGGTGGCAGAACTTAAGATGTTGAGATTCTCTTTAGGAGTGTCTAGGGTGGACAGGATTAGGAATGAGATCATCAGAGGGACAGCACAGGTTGGAAAATTGGGAGACAAACTTCGAGAGGGAAGACTGAGATGGTTTGGACATGTGCAGAGGAGGGATAGTGGATATATTGGTAGGAGGATGTTGGCGATGGAGCTGCCAGGCAAGAGACGGAGAGGAAGACCAAAGAGGAGTTATTTGCTTGTGGTGAATGAAGATGTGCAGGGATTTGGGGTGAGAGTAGAGGACGTGGAGGACAGGGTGAGGTGGAAACGTTTAACTCGCTGTGGTGACCCCTGATAAAGGGAGAAGCCTAAAGAAGAAGAAGAAGAAGAAGAAGAAGATAATCTACAATTGTAAAGCTGCTTTGAGACAATTCTCCATTGTAAAAAGCGCTATAGAAATAAAGATGACTTGACTTGACTTGAAGTGACAATTCGGCTCTTATTATCTTGTTTTTTCCTTTAATTATGATACATAAAAAGCATGTGTAGAAGTCAAATAACATTTCACTGACATTGATAAAAAATCCACTTCAAGAACAGGTTGCTAAATTAACAAAATTAGAGCAAAACCTATCCTCCTACCAGATGCCATCTGTGCCTGTCTTGAAAAAATGTTTTGGAGCTTGGCAGTATCCTCCTCCCTCTTTTTAACTTGGCCCTTTCAGCTCCTCCTGGTCTCGTCTTATCCATCTTCCATGATGCTTATCGCTATAGTATGCTCCTTAAGGAACCTGGAATAGACGGGGTATGGACATAACTAACTGCAACAATTTTAAGGTGTGATCATCCTCGGGATTTTTTATTTGGAACGTGTCTATGTCCATGTTATTAATTTCAGAATGCCTTTTTTTTCAGTCTCCTCGGTTCTGTCCATCTTTGATAAACCACCCAATAAATCAAAATTGACCACTTTAAACGTGCTGTAGTATCTGAAACTATTGAAAAAGCTGGCGCACTGATACGGATGTGACGCGGTCAGAGGTGTGCATTATCGTCAGCAATGTCACAGCTGGACAGACGCCTTAGCCAATCAGATTTAGGGACAGATACTACCCATTTTATAAGACTCTATATTTCAATCTCAGACAAGACTCGCTGTTCTCTCACAGACACCAATACTGTTTTAAACAAAGACTCCACAGTTGCGTCGTTGCACACCCTCCCGGCGGTCCTGTAGCATCCTGTCGGAATCAGCATGTCTCACACTTCCCATTACACCCCGCCTCAGATCTCACTCCTGCGACCAGGCGCTTCTGTCAAACGTGCAGGGGTGAGGCAGCTGGACTCCTGCTAACAAAAGAATTACACCTTCGCTCATTAGCCTGTTTCCTCTGTACTTCTGCTGACCTGCTGCTTTCCTTCTCTACCTCACACACACTCTCACTCTCTCACTGTCACTGCCATGCTGTGCCTAACATACAGCCCTGAGGTACCTCATTAGCAAGTCTATTTTCGACCGACTCTGATCGTACGCGTACAATGCAATCAGCCTTACGCAAAACTTTGGACACTGCTGGCGAATGTACAACCGCTGCAAGGAACGACGTGAAAAGGGACAGACTTCTGCACCAATTTGCAACATATTCGACACAATCTTGGATGCTCTTCCAGAGGATCTGCTAGTCTTTGTTTTTTTTTTTTTTTTGCAGGGATTAGAATGTCAATAACATGTCATATGACCAGGAGTGCCAAAACGTTGGTATAAGGAGGTGGTTTCTGTTATTTGACTCAGGTAAACAAAGATAGAAATGAACAAAAGGTGATGGTGGCTGGCTGTCAATGGCAGGACACATAATGGGTGCTGTGACAACAAATTACCTTTTGCTAAGCATCTGGAAATGGTCTGGGCAGAGACGGGTGTAGAGAAGGTGCCACCTGTGTCTGGATGGTGCATAATGAAACTGGGAGCTGTTCGTGCTTGTCTGTGGATCAAACCATCTTCTCTACTGGTGGTCTGTGTGGGTCGTCCGGAGTCTGTTCACCGTGTGTGTGTGCCCCCATAAAACCACTGCTCCCAACACCTCCTAACAGGTACAATGGTGCTTGAAAGTTTGTGAATCCTTTAGAATTTTCTATATTTCTGCATAAATTTGATCTAAAACATCATCAGATTTTCTAAAAGTACATAAAGAGAACCCAGTTAAACAAACGAGACAAAAATATTATACTTGGTCATTTATTTATTGAGGAAAATGATCTAATATTACATATCAGTGAGTGGCAAAAGTATGTGAACCTCTGCTTTCAGTATGTGGTGTGATTTCATTCCTCCGTACAGAACAGCTTCAGCTCTGGGATGTTGATGGGTTTCCTCACATTAGCTGCTCGCTTCAGGTCCTTCCACAAAATTTCCATTGGATTAAGGTCAGGACTTTGACTTGACCATTCCAAAACATGAACTTTATTCTTCTGTAACCATTCTTTGGTAGAACGGCTTGTGTGCTTAGGGTCGTTGTCTTGCTACATGACCTACCTTCTCTTGAGATTCAGTTCATGGACAGATGTCCTGACATTTTCCTTTAGAATTCTCTGATATCATTCAGAATTCATTGTTCCATCAATGATGGCAAGCCGTCCTGCCCAGATGCAGCAAAACAGGCCCAAACGATGATACTACCACCACCATGTTTCACAGATGGGATAAGGTTCTTATGCTGGAATGCAGTGTTTTCCTTTTTCCAAACATGATGCTTTTCTTTTACACCAAAAAGTTCTATTTTGGTCTCATCCGTCCGCAAAACATTCTTCCTATAACCTTCTGGCTCGTTCACGTGATCTTTAGCAAACTGCGGACGAGCAGCAATGTTCTTTTTGGAGAGCGGTGGCTTTCTCCTTGCAACCCTGCCATGCACACCATTGTTGTTCAGTGTTCTTCTGATGGTGGACTCATGAACATTAACATTAGCCAATGTGAGAAAGGCCTTCAGTTGCTTAGAAGTTACCCTGGGGTTCTTTGTGACCTCGCCTTGCTCTTGGAGTGATCTTTGTTGGTCGACCACTCCTGGGGAGGGTAACAATGGTCTTGAATTTCCTCCATTTGTACACAATCTGTCTGACTGTGGATTGGTGGAGTCCAAACTCTTTAGAGATGGTTTTGTAACCTTTTCCAGCCTGATGAGCATCAATTGTTTCTCTGAGCTCAACAGAAATCTCCTTTGTTCGTGCCATGATACACTTCCACAAACATGTTGTGAAGAGCAGACTTTGATAGATCCCTGTTCTTTATATAAAACAGGGTGCCCCCTCACACCTGATTGTCATCCCATTGATTGAAACACCTGACTCTAATTTCACCTTCAAATTAACTGCTAATCCTAGAGGCTCACATACTTTTGCCACTCATTTTCCTCAATCAAAAAATGACCAAGTATAATATTTCTGTCTCATTTGTTTAACTGGGTTCTCTTTATCTACTTTTAGGACTTGTGTGAAAATCTGATGATGTTTTAGATCATATTTATGCAGAAATACACAAAATTCTAAAGGGGTCACAAACTTTCAAGCACCACTGTAGGTCAGAACTAGGTCTAGATGGAAGGCAGTTCATGAAAATGTCCAACCTGCTTCTCTCAGTCCAACCTACTGTCAAAATGGCATGTACTCCGATCAGGGTGGCATGTGGTACCCACTAAAATATATCACATGCCCACACTTGTACACATTCTGTCTCGCTCTGTTTCTCTGAACGTACGTCGTAGATAAGAAACAAACTTTTCTAACATTTACAGAATCAGTTTGAACCAGTGAATTGTTTGGTCATTACTAAAATCTGCTCCTTTCTTGTTAAATATTCTTTGCTTATAGATTATTTGTTTGGATCATTCAGAGAGTTTGAATGAGTGAGTCATTTGGTCCAGGTTTTAGTCCAGTGTTTGGATCAGTGTGAGTCATTTGGTCACATGTTTGAATCAGTGAATCTTTAAGGCATGCCTGAGATTAGCTTCACTTCTGAATCAGGGAGTGGCTGAGCTTTGCTCTTTTATCGTTTCGTAGGTCAGTACTTGAATAATCTTTGTCAGTATGTCCATGTCTGAAAGAGTGAATCATTAGGTTATGGCTAAGATCTGCTAATCTTCTCATTTTAGTGAGTTTGCAATCGTTTGGCAGTCAATGGATCAGTTTAAGACTCCATTAAGATTGTTTTTTTCAAATGACTTTCTTTCTGGTTCATTCAAAGTGTTTTGAATCAGTGAATCTGTTGAGATTCAATGAGTCATGGTTTGAGTCAATTGAGGCATTTGATTTTTGATTCTTTCTCCTTCAACAATCAGGGTTTGTAAGTGTCAAATCACTAGGTCATGACAAAGATTCCTTTCTCCTCTTGTTAAGTAAGTCAGTGTTTAAATAAGTGAATCGTTTGATACTTTACGCCAACCCACTTTCCACTCCGCGAGCCTGACTGGAATTCCAGAGAGGAAATGTTGTGTCAATAAATCATTTTCCTCCTTCTTATTCTCATTCATTGCACACTGAGGCGAAAAAGAGATTTTGCTCTATAGGCGACACAAACCTAGACAGATCCAGCCTGCACGCTTTATCATACACGACAACACAACAGCATGCAGCATAAACACGCTGGCTGAGCTGTATTCACTCCTCCCATTGTTGATGCTGGTGAACGCACACTGCTTAAGAGAGAAACGCAGTCAGACGACATAACACACACAGTCTGCTGCAAAAGTCCCACTGCACTACACTTTCAACTAGGACTTTAACAAACGTTAGACAACAATTAAGCCACAAGAAGTTTGTTCATGTAGAGGAGACTGTTAGTGACTCGAACATATAACGAGCTGAGTAAATGAATAATAAAAAAGCAACCACTAATGCAAAAAAAATTAAATGAATATTAATATTAAAGGAGCATTTTATAAATGCAGATCTGTTGTTCAGCGAATCAGTGAATCATTTAATCTTGAGTGTGATGAGTGTCATTTTGAATCAGTGAGTCATTTGGTTCTTCAAATCAGAGTTTGAATCGGTTGTGAATCATTTGGTCACATGTTTGAATCAGTGAATCTTTAAGGCATGCCTGAGATTAGCTCCACTTCTGAATCAGGGAGTGATCTTTGATCGTTTCACAGGTCAGTACTTTAATTCTTGTCTCTTTGTCAGCATGTTCATGTCTGAAAGAGTGAATCATTAGATTGTAAGATTGTTTTTCAAATGACTTTCTTTCTGGCTCATTCAAAGTGTTTGAATCAGTGAATCTTTTGATTGCTTCTTGCCTGGTCAATGAGTCATGGTTTGAGCATTTTGATTTTTGATTCTTTCTCCTTCAACAAATCAGGGTTTGTAAGTGTCAAATCACTAGGTCATGACAAAGATTCCTTTCTCTCTTGTTCAGTAAGTCAATATTTAAATAAGTGAGTCGTTTGATACTTACTGATATTTGCTTTTCTAACATTTACAGAATCAGTTTGAACCAGTGAATTGTTTGGTCATTACTAAAATCTGCTCCTTTCTTGTTAAATATTCTTTGCTTATAGATTATTTGTTTGGATCATTCAGAGAGTTTGAATGAGTGAGTCATTTGGTCCAGGTTTTAGTCCAGTGTTTGGATCAGTGTGAGTCATTTGGTCACATGTTTGAATAGTGGAATCTTTAAGGCATGCCTGAGATTAGCTTCACTTCTGAATCAGGGAGTGGCTGAGCGTTTTTGCTTCTTTTATCGTTTCGTAGGTCAGTACCTGAATAATCTTTTGTCAGTATGTCCATGTCTGAAAGATTGAATCATTAGGTTATGGCTAAGATCTGCTAATCTCTCATTTAGTGAGTTTGAATCGTTTGGCAGTCATGGATCAGTTTTAAGACTCCATAAAGATTTGTTTTTCAAATGACTTTCTTTCTGGTTCATTCAAAGTGTTTGAATCAGTGAATCTTGAGATTCAATGAGTCATGGTTTGAGTCAATTGAGCATTTTGATTTTTGATTCTTTCTCCTTCAACAAATCAGGGTTTGTAAGTGTCAAATCACTAGGTCATGACAAAGATTCCTTTCTCTCTTGTTAAGTAAGTCAGTGTTTAAATAAGTGAATCGTTTGATACTTACTGATATTTGCTTTTCTAACATTTACAGAATCAGAGTTTGAATCAGTGAATTGTTTGGTCATTACTAAAATCTACTCCTTTCTTGTTCAATATTCTTTGCTTATAGATTCTTTGTTTGGATCATTCAGAGTGTTTGATTGAGTGAGTCATTTGGTCCTTCAAAACAGTGTTTGGATCAGTGGTGAATCTTTTGGTCACATGTTTGAATCAGTGACTATTTTGATTGCTTGTTCAGTGAGCCATGGTTTGACTCTTTTTTCCTTCAACAAATCAGGGTTTGTAAGTGTCAGGTCAGTGTTTAAATCAGTGAATTGTTTGATACCGACTGAAATTTGCTTAAATCATGAATTGAATCAGTGAATTGTTTGGTCATTACTAAGATCCGTTCCTTTTCTTTTTCAGTATTCGTTGCTTATTGATTTCTCTTTTGTATTCACTCATTCAGGGTGTTTGAATCAGCGACTTGTTTGTCCTCAGGACTGAGCTGTGTCTCTCTCTTCATTTTATCTCTTTTCAGCAGGTCAGTGTTTGTCAGCAAATCGTTCATACATGACAAAGATTCACTTTCTTCTTGTTCAGTGAGTCAGTGTTTTAATCAATGATCAGAGTTGTTCTAAGAACGGAAATGTGCTTCTGTCCTTTTAAGGGCTTAGTGTTTGAATCAGTAAAACTTTCAGTCATGACTAGGATTTGCTCCTCTCTCCTTCAGGTGATTGTTGTTTGCATCATGAATCATTCAGTAATGATAACGATACACTTATTCAGTGAGTCGGTGTTTGAATCAGTGAATCATTTGTTGATGACCAAATTGCTACTGTTTAGTTCAACAGCATTGAGCATTTGATTCAGTAAAGCATTCGGTCAAGACTGGGATTCGTTTCTCTCATTCAGTGGATTGTTTGATTCAGTAAGAATTGTAGTGCATGCGACATGAAATCTAATTATTTATTTGGTTGTTTGTTGGTGGCGTGATCAGAATACATGTTTGTACAAACAATTAAAGAAGCAGTAAATGAAGCTAAATGATTAATTTAACTAAATGGACTTAAATGACTCCAGTCACTGACTCTTAGATGTCAGTTCTATAGTCTAGCACCACTCCAGATACTGCAGATCCACATAATGGAGGGACATGATTGTTAGTTGACTATCAGCCTGACTTTATGACTTATGACTGTGTGATGAGACGTTATCATAAACTGCTTACAATGCACCGTTACCGAACCACACTGTTCTAGTGATTTATGAGAACCACTGTCTTTATTACAGAAACTTTCTCCTGTGCAACTTCTATAATCACCAACCCAGATCTGTCAGTGCATTCTGGGTAATTGTAGCTGGGCTCCTTAATAAGGCTCCGATACCTTGTGGGTAGAGTCAGGCTCTGCAAACTCACTCAGGGGAATGAAGAGGTGTTTGAGCAACTGAATTCCATCGCTTGTGAGAAAACCCAACACCGCTTTACTGAACAGATTGTCTTCAATTGTCTTGTTCGGACAAAACAGCATTTCAGAGAACTGATACCAAGAACAGGCTTTTCCAAGCTGCTACTGTTGAGCTCACCAAGAGGTACACTACCCAAAAGTAGCCTCTGCCAGCATTTTTTTATAGGAAAGGAGAAGCACTTTTACGCCCTCTAGTGGCAAGACCCAGTGTCTAATCAGACCACACCTGTAATCATTTATATCTGCCTGAGACAGAACTGCATGCCAAGTAAGCCGACATTTCTATCTGGGCGAGTTATTTTTTTTGTCAATGAGTAAGATGTCGGCTGTGGATCAGATGGACATTACACGGGGAATACCAGTATGAGGGTTTTGGTACTGGCAGATACAGAACTGAATCCCCCACCCCTTATTTTCAATCTTTTTCTTCAAACTTTAGTTTTAGAGGCAGTGATGAACTTAAAGTGCGTTTTAATCACTTTGATAACAGTGCGGCACCGTGAGACTTCAAGCTCGTTGATTTGTGACCAGAAGCTTAATTAAACCTGAATTTACCACCGAGGTCAATCAGTTTGGAAGGTTAATTAAATAGGAGAGAGAAAAAGAATTCCTAAGTGAGGTGCCTGTAATGGGGTAAAAATAGAGCCGAGGCAGTGGTGCAGTCCCTAAACGCCTCGCCCCTGCCCTCCGAGTGGATGATTAACTTTGCCGAAGCGTGCCTGAGCCTGGCAGGTACTTCCTCCCATCAGACATGTTTATTTACTCAGGAACCGAATGTGCACTTAAGAGTCGCGTCCTGAATGTTAAACTCAATCCGTTCGGTCCTGTTCCTCGCTGCTGTTTAAGTGGGGTGATGTCATTAAACATCTCCGTCTGTCAGGTGATTTGTTTCGGATTGGTGCCCTTGGTAAAGATATAATGTGTTTCTTATTAGCTTAATGTATTCCCAGTCCTAAGAAATATAATAGTTCTTGACAAAACTACATGCCACAATTCTGGCACCCCTGCATTAATCACTTCATGTGGCTCCTCTGTGCCAAACTAACAGCATTGAAGCTTCTCTTGTAAAGCCTGATGAGTTTGGAGTTACAGAGCAAGGAATCGGCAACTCCTTCATCGGATTCAATGGGCTTTAGATTAGGTGACTGGGGCAGATCTTCCCTCCTCATAGCAATGAATCCAGGTTCTGTTTGGGATCTGATGATGGGATCTTTGAGCTTTGAGTATGGTGTGCTTCAATCCTGCCTTTGCTGTGGAGCACTGCTCACACTGATGATGATCTGGAGAGCCATCTATCATGACATTCGGTCACCTCTAGTAGTGATACGAGGGACACTAACAGCTCAGCAATATGTGCAGGACATCCTGCAGCCACATGTGTTGTCTCTCATGGCAGAGCTTCCAACTGGCATTTTTCAGCACCACAGCAAGAGTTTCCCAGGAATGTCTCTGCCAAACTGCAACTCTTTCTTAGCCAGCCCGGTTCCAGATTTATCTCCAGTCGAGCATTTGTGGAACGAGCTGGGATGTCTGCTTCGGCAACCTATGAGTGTGCAGGATCTACAAACCCAGCTGCAACATCTGTGAGCAAACGTGCCACAGGACACCAAACAGAACCTGTATACCTCCACGATCAACCGTATCTCATCTTGTATCCAGGCAAGAGGTGGCCCAACAGGGTAACTAGGGCCTAATTTCAATTGTACAGTTTTCCTCAATGAACGTAGCCTTTCCTATAAATCTCGATATACAACACAGAGTAGCTCTGCTTATTAAGTGATTTTTCTTAATATAATTGGTTTGTTCACTTCACTGAAAGCATGGCTTCGAACTAATGGCTCACTCGAGGTTCCACACTGTTTTAGTTCAGGGAAGACGTAATTGTTGGGAATTTATAGTGTTGGATAGAGAAGTCTGTTTTCTCAGCGCCCAAGAACATCTGTCCATACAGTCGTATTATGAATCATAAACTGAACAGCCCAAGGCAGTCTGGGAAATGCAGTAAAACTTGACAGCGTCTGTGTCAAAACAGTGCAGAGTCTCTAAAATGACCATGGCTCGTCACGTGTTTCGGGCGATGGGAATATTTGTGTGTAACCGTTCCTCTTTAGGAACATCACACACACTGTCAGTGTAACGCGCGTAATTGTTAATTATGGTGTTGGCCGAGTTCCTGACAATGCTGAAAGTTACACGAAGCTGGCTGGATTACACACACTTGAACACCAAGCATCCAGACAGGGATTAGTCCTGCATTATTTATGTACAAATAGTACATTTACTTATTATACAAAAAACTCTTCATCCCCAGTGAATATGAGGAGGGGAGCTAGAGTTAATGTCCTCTAATATGGTGAATCTTTGGAAAAAAAAAAACGTTTTTAAGTTTTTAGCATTGATTTTACCATTTGGTATTATCCCCCTTTTGTAATTAGAGCATGCACTCGAGCTGGTATGGACTCCATAAGCGTTTTCACTAGTGGTCTCAGCTTTTTGGCCCTTACAGTATTTAAGGCAAACATTTTTCATACAGACTCTTTCAGAGTATATTTTGAACCTATTACTTAACTGAGCCACTGTCCTCTATGATGATCAAACAAGATGGACTCGCATTTTCAAAACGACCCTCAGTGATTACCATAATCTGCGCGGACCACCAGAATGCAGTCGGACCCAGTGTGATGCATTAACCGAGACCTGGGCTCTGCTGCACCTGACGTTTAACAGCACGCATTTCCTTAAATTAATTTTCTTCTTCAGCGTAAAAGTAATGTTACAAAATGAAACTTAATCATTTCTCTGCCTAGTTCCTTTCGCACCGAGACGGAAACCAGAAAATAAATCAGATGGAGATGGAACACATTTTTAAAATGACCGAGAATGATTACCATAATCCATGTGGCACCACTCCAGCTACTAATGGTGCTCAGAAAGGGGGGGAAAGCAGCAGAGAAATCTCAATGTAATGCAACAAACAGAGTATGGACTATTAACTAGAGCAGAGCTTTAATACTCGGGCTGTCATCACAGCAGCTCAGCTTGATGATCCATCCATCATCCATCCATCCATTCCCTCACCTACCTGACCACACAAAAACAATGTGTCACTCCATTTGTTCATCCGTCCCGTCACCTGCCTAACCACGAATACATTCACCAGCCACTTTATTAGCTTTGCGGCATAGATTCAACAAGGTGCTGGACGCATTCCTCAGAGAGTTTGGTCTATATTGACATAGCATCACGCACCCATGATGTGAATCACTCGTTCCACCACATCCCAAAGGTGCTCTATTGGATTGGGATCTGGTGGCTGTGGAGGCCGTTTGCGTTACAGTGACTCATAATCATGTTCAAGGGTTCAAAGGATGTTCAGTTGGAATTAAGGGGCCAAAGTGTGCCAAGAAAAATCTCCCCCACACCATTACACCACCAGCAGCCTGAGCCGTTGATAGAGGCAGGATGGATCCGTGCTTTCATGGTGTTCACTCTTAATTCTGACATGACCATCTGAATGCTGCAGCAGAAATCGAGACTCATCAGAGCATTAAATGTTTCTGTTCTTCCACTGTCCAGTTTTGGTGAGACCAAGTGAATTTATCCTCAGTTGCCTGTTCTTAGCTGACAGGAGGGGACCCTGTGTGGTCTACTGCTGCTGTAGCCCATATGATTCAAGGTCTGTCCTGTTGTGCTTTCGGAGATGCTCTTCATACCTCGGTTGTAACGAGTGCTTTACATGAGTTACTGTTCCCCTTCTATCAGCTCGAACCAGTCTGCATTCTCCTCTGGCATCAACAAGGCATTTTCACCCAGAGATCTGCCCTCACTGGATATTTTCTCTTTTTTGGACCATGTGTAGCTATGATGATGATAAATTACAAACCTCTCTCATCTTTCTAAGTAGGAGAACTTGCACAATCAGTGGCTGACTAAATACTTTTTTGCCCCACTCTACATGGTTTGTGTACTTCATCCTTCACGGTCTGCTCAGTTTGAACTTCAGCAGCTCATCTTGATCATGTCTGCATGCTTAAATGGATTGAGTTGCTGCCCTGTGATTGGTTGATTAGTTAGACATTTTACTCTTAAATAGGGAAGGTTTGACAGTTAAATTTGAACTGATATCAAAACTGCAACAGACCAGTCACTGTAGGCTATTTCTGCATATTTCACACTAAATGCACACATGCCTTTATTTACTTTTTTTTAATAGTGTATTTTCTGCTGATTGTTTTTTGTAGCTACTTAATCTATTGGATAGCCTAACTGGAGAAACTGCGGCTCAGATCTTTTCAGGTGTGATTTGCTGCCGTGTCTAATCTATTTAACTGATGAGGCTGGTTCATATGCTGGTTTCATTTCGGGTGTGCGGCGTTGTTGCGCTGGGTAGGAGATGTGAAGGGTTGAGATGCTTCATGAATAATCTTTTATCGTTACTAAGATCTGTCACTAGGAGCTACTCTCTTAGCACTAAGAATCTCTAACAATACTGCCCCTGATCTTCAATGCTACAAGAGTTCAGATCATAGCTGTCAGCACAATATTTTGGTCCACAAGGTCCGGGGTTCAAATCTCAACTTTGACAAGCTACCACTGTTGGATCTATGAGCAAGGCCTAATTGCATGGATTGTAAGGTTGTATCAGTCATAAGTCAGTCTTTTATGTGGCTAAATGTAAATGAAATGCAAAAGAATTGTGGCAATGGTTTTGTCCGACATGGTGTCAGCCACATCCTGACTAAACAAAAGAATCATTTGCCGGTAACAAGTTTGTTAGGCGCGTTCATCGAGGCTGCGGTGTCATCTATGGGATTCAAAATCAAAATTCGGGCTCAGTGTCTCACAGCTGGAGGATTCTGACTGATTTGTCGTTGCACACAGACGTGCGATGACTCAGCGGAGGAGGATTTTTGGCGAGGTTCAGAGAGTCATTTCCTCAAATCAAAGAGTTTCTCAGGTCATGCTGAGTATGCTCTAATAGAGGGTGACCAGCAGTGTCTTAATTTAGCAGTTCTTACAGATCTAACTGAACTGCTGAATGAGCCGACTGTTCAGTTACAGGAACAAAACAAACCCGTAATGGACCTGATCAGCAGTGCTCATGCTTTTAACAGAAAACTGCAACTGTTCCTGAGAAAGCTGCATGGCGTGATCTGAACTAGTTTACTCTTGTGTACCTCTCAGCAGATTTCAGTTCAACTATTTCCTCCACTCATCCACCTACCAACGAGTCTGTACAGTGGTGCTTGAAAGTTGTGAACCCTTTAGAATTTGCTATATTTTTGCATAAATATGACCTAAAACATCATCAGATTTTCACACAAGTCCTAAAAGTAGATAAAGAGAACCCAGTTAAAAAAATAAAACACACATATTATACTTGGTCATTTATTTATTGAGGAAAATGATCCAATATTACATATTAGTGAGTGGCAAAAGTATGTGACCCTCTAGTATTAGCAGTTAAGTTGAAATTAGTCAGGTGTTTTCAATCAATGGGATGATAATCAGGTGTGAAGTCTGCTCTTCACAACACGTTTGTGGAAGTGCATCATGGCACAAACAAAGAAGATTTCTGAGGACCTCATTGTTGTTGATGCTCATCAGGCTGGAAAAGGTTACAAAGCCATCTCTAAAGAGTTTGGACTCCACCAATCCACAGTCAGACAGATTGTGTACAAATGGAGGAAATTCAAGATCATTGTTACCCTCCCCAGGAGTGGTCGACCAAACAAAAGATCACTCCAAGAGCAAGGTGTGTAATAGTTGGTGAGGTCACAAAGGAGCCCAGGGTAACTTCTAAGCAACTGAAGGCCTCTCTCACATTGGGCTAATGTTAATGTTCATGAGTCCACCATCAGAAGAACACTGAACAACAATGGTGTGCATGGCAGGGTTGCAAGGAGAAAGCCACTGCTCTCCAAGAAGAACATTGCTGCTCGTCTGCAGTTTGCGAAAGATCACGTGGACGAGCCAGAAGGCTATTGGAAGAAGGTTTTGTGGACGGATGAGACCAAAATAGAACTTTTTTGGTTTAAAAGAAAAGCGTTATGTTTGGAGAAAGGAAACACACTGCATTCCAGCACAAGAACCTTATCCCATCTGTGAAACATGGTGGTGGTAGGATCATGTTTTTGGGCCTGTTTTGCTGCATCTGGGCCAGGACGGCTTGCCATCATTGATGGAACAATGAATTCTGAATGACATCAGAGAACTCTAAAGGAAAATGTCAGGACCTCTGTCCATGAACTATCTCAAGAGAAGGTGGGTTATGGCAGCAAGACAACGACCCTAAGCACACAAGCCATTTTACCAAAGAGTCCTGACCTTAATCCAATGGAAATGTTGTGGAAGGACCTGAAGCGAGCAGCTAATGTGAGGAAACCCACCAACATCCCAGAGCTGAAGCTGTTCTGTATGGAGGAATGGGCTAACTTCCTCCAAGCCGGTGTGCAGGACTGATCAGCAGCTGCAGTTATTGCTGCACAGGGGGGGTCACACCAGATACTGAACAGCAGAGGTTCACATACTTTTGCCACTCACTAATATGTAATATTGGATCATTTTCCTCAATAAATAAATGAGCAAGTAAATATTTTTGTGTCTCATTTGTTTAACTGGGTTCTCTTTATCTACTTTTAGGACTTGTGTGAAAATCTGATGATGTTTAGGTCATATTTATGCAGAAATGTAGAAACTTCTAAAGGGTTCACACACTTTCAAACACCATTTCAAACTTATCGGCCTTCCATTCATATCTACTGTATGTATACAATTGTCTTTCCATCCATACATCTATCAATTACTCCATTATTTCATCCATCCACAGACGCACAGATCTATACTTCTATTCATTCAGCACCCAGATAGAAGTGTCCGAATTGCTGCAAAAAACAGAGGGGTGGAGGTATTGGAACTTTGAAAACATGTAAGAGGTGACTTAAAGATATGGAAAAAAAAGACACCATCTGTGTAGCGATTCCAAGGTAGGAAAGTGTAATCGGTGTGTGAGGGAAGAAATCGCTGGTTCTACAGAATGGGTTTGAGCCCCTGTGAAGCTCTTTCTGTTTGCTAATTTGAAGCCAGATTTAGAACCATCAAGTTTTCAGAAAATCCCAAAGCCAAGAGAGGGAATTGTGAACAGATCAGGGTGTGCAAAGAGCAGTTTGAAGAAGACAGCTCAAGCGCTACCAAAGGAGCGCTGCAATCTGGCGTGTTGGGTTTGGACCAGAAGATAAGTTTAAGGAAACTGGAGTGAGCAGTGCATCATTTGATAGCTGCAAAAAAAGACGACTTCTGTCACGGGGTTTGGTGTTGTAGAAGAAATATTTTATCAGTGTTTGAGAAGAATGTATTATTTATAATGACTGCGATGTACAGTGGTGCTTGAAGGTTTGTGGACCTAAAACCTCATCAGATTTTCACACAAGTCCTAAAGGTAGATAAAGAGAACCCAGTTAAACACATGAGGCAAAAATATTATACTTGGTCATTTATTTATTGAGGAAAATGATCCAATATTACATGTTAGTGAGTGGCAAAAGTATGTGAACCTCTGCTTTCAGTATCTGGTGTGCCCCCCCCGTGCAGCAATAACTTCAAGTAAGCGTTTCCTGTAACTGTTGATCAGTCCTGCACACCGGCTTGGAGGAATTTTAGCCCATTCCTCCGTACAGAACAGCTTTAGCTCTGGGATGTTGGTGGGTTTCCTCACATTAGCTGCTCGCTTCAGGTCCTTCCACAACATTTCCATTGGATTAAGGTCAGGACTTTGACTTGGCCATTCCAAAACATGAACTTTATTCTTCTTTAACCATTCTTTGGTGGAACGGCTTGTGTGCTTAGGGTCGTTGTCTGCAGGATTCACATTCTCCTGAAATTCTCATGAGATTCAGTTCACATATGTCCTGATATTTTCCTTTAGAATTTGCTGGTATAATTCAGAATTCATTGTTTTAGCAATAATAAGAAGACATCCTCGCCCAGATGTAGCAAAACAGGCCCAAACCATGACACTACCACCACCATGTTTCACAGATGCGTTTTTATGCTGGAATATTTTTATTCTTTAGACATTGTGCTTCTGATTTAAACCAAAAATGTTTGTTACATCCATCTACAAAATGTTTTTTTTTTTTTCACAGTAGCCTTCTGGATTTCCCATGTGTCAAATGATGGGCAGCAGTGTTCTTTATGGAGAGCAGTGGCTTTCTTGTTGTTCAGTGTTCTTCTGATGGTGGACTCATGAACATTAACCAATGTCAGAGGCCTTTAGTTGCTTAGAAGTTACCTTGGAATCCTTTGTGACCATGTGGACTATTACACACCTTGCTCTTGGAGTGATCTTTGTTGGCCAACCACTCCTGGGAAGGGTAACAATGGTCTTGAATTTCCTCCATTTGTACACAATCTGTCTGACTGTGGATCGGTGGAGTCCAAACTCTTTAGAGATGGTTTTGTAACCTTTTCCAGCCTGATGAGCATCAACAACTCTTTTTCTGAGCTCCTCAGAAATCTCCTTTGTTTGTGCCATGATACACTTCCACAAACGTGTGCTGTGAAGAGCAGACTTTGATAGATCCCTGTTCTTTAAATAAAACAGGGTGCCCCCTCACACCTGATTGGCATCCCATTGATTGAAAACACCTGACTCTAATTTCACCTTCGCATTAATTAGTTCTAGAGGTTCACATACTTTTCCACTCACAGATATGTAGTATTGGATCATTTCCTCAATAAATAATTATTTGACCTTTTTTGGACTTTTTGTTCATATTCAAAGCTGAAACGTTCCCCTCTTGCCCTCACCAGGCTTAAAATGTGACAAATGTCCTGCCAGTAATGAAATTCTACGCTGTTAAGCTGCCAGTAGGTGGCACTTTAATTCTACTTTAAACTTCTAACGTCAGATGATGTACAGGCCCTGTCTATCAGAGACATTATATAAGGAGGAGACTGGGCATTGATTTAAATATGACTATAGTACAGAAGCCCTGCCTTCTCATTAGAAAGAACCAATTGGCATATTAGTAAATGTGTCCGAGAAAGGGGGCGGCATGTCTCGGCCCCTTTGTAGTGGCGGGATACGCATGCGCTGTAGCCAGAATAAGCTTTTAAAAATTATATTTTTCTGTTTTTTGAACCCAACAACACAAGTACATTACATCATCCTTCTCAGATTTTTCCAATGATTCTAAATATGCATTTTTAAACATTAATTTCTCTTTCAGTTTTGGATACAAAGATCTCCTCCCAATTCAGAGTTTGGAGTCTGATCTTATATGGACAGAAACAACCTTAAACTAGAGTGGACTTTATGTGCTTCATGTCGCAGAAACAATTGTCAGTCACTGACTATTTTGCGTAATTGAATGGAAACTGTACATGTTATCGTACGATTATGAATCAGTTATGAATGTCACTTTGTCTAGCTGTTTTGTAACCTCATTAAGTTGCCAAACTCGCCTCTTACTAAAAAAATAACCATGAAATAGACATGGGAGAGATAACGAGTTTAGTGGGTTAAGTTCCAGAGACCTGATAGGTGAAAATCTTTGACGTACCGGCCTTATATTTATTTTATTTATATATATTTTAAGGCTTTATAAACCCTTTATAAGGCTTTACAAAGGTTTTATAAACATAACACCGCAGAGCAACACTACGTGCAGCGATCAGATGTTGATGTGAAGTGGACAAGGAGAGCTGCTGAATGTATGGACACAGCACGGGAGAGCAAACAGTACTGTGTTTCCATTGTGTACGTATATAGCTATACATAAATATATGTATTTTTTTAGAACCCCATGATACAGTGAAGCCACAATAAGTGAGCTGTGATCTAGAGGGGCGACTGTATATGATACTGTATAAACGAGACACTGAGACGTTCATCAGGCCACTTTGCAGGCTTGGGGTGTTATATCGAAGGTGAGCTAACAACCAAACAAACTATCATAGTTCTTCCGTAAGTGGAGTCTGGCTGGATTTGTGCATCATGGCTTCCTCTCAGAGCTCAGTGCCATTGAGTGAGAATGATGCAATCACAGAAGATGGTAAATCATAAGCCTCAGGCCTCTCTGAGAACATTTCAGATGATTCAAGACACAGAAACAAAGGAACAACACTTCCACTGGGAGAACAGTGTACATAACGTTGTACACTGCCTGGCCAAAAAAGTGGCTGTTCAAATTCAGATAAGATTCACATAAGTAACGACCATCCGACCAACGTCCGTTCACTTTAACGACCGAGGTCTTAACAATTCTAATACAGTTATAATAGAAAATAAAAACTTTTTTTTAAAACTCTGGATGCTGCTTACAAGCTGGTCAGTTCCAGTACTTTACCAAGGTGTAAATGGTGTTTGTGAGTGTAGAAGCTGTGGTCTTGTATGAATTACGATGTTTAAAATAAATTAAAGTGGAGTTTGGAAGCAAAATACATGTATGTCTAAAGAAAAATATGCTTATCCACACAATGTGGGTACTGCAGAAAAAGTTTGTGAACCGCTATCTTGGTAGACATAAAACTCTTACTGACAGTACTGAAGAGCACCTCTATGGCTCAGTCTCAACAAAAGAAAAGCTGGTGGACCTTCCCAAAGTTTGATTGTATGGCATGCTGCAGGCTTATGTAATGAAGGTATGACTAGTACTAGGGAGGAAATTAGGTATGGACAAAGACTATGAAAGCTTCAGAACACAACGTCTGTTTCCAGCCGTTTGGTTCAGTGGTGGATCCACAGTTTTGCAGGTGGCATCTCATGGCAGTCATTAGGTCCAGTGATTCATTTTCTTGGGCCTTCAACAGGAACTAATATGAGGTCATTTATATCCATACCTATGATGCAACCCCTCTTTCCCGATAGTGACTGCATGTTTCAAGATGATTACACATTCTTAACGTGGTTTGATGAGCACATGGTTCTCCTATCACCAGAGCTAGATGTCCTGTAACATAGGGGAACTTTATATGGAATGGTCCAACAGAACACAAACCATTAAAAACTGCTTTCTGGTAAGGATTAAAGTTCTTCTGCAGGTCGAAGAGAAGTCTGGATCCTTATTAGCTCAGGCCTTTTACTGTAAGGCTACAGCTTTTTTTTTTTTTTTTTTTTTGTTCATTGATTTGTCCTTACGTTATAAGGAAGAAACCTTGGGAGGACCAAGACTCAAATCTGACCTCCTTGGGCGGCCCAGGGGTTGTACAGAAGAATTAACTAGGCTACCTAATTCATTGACCGCAGGATGTCATGCACATATTGCTGATCTGTTAGTGTCCCTCGTATCACTACTAGAGGTGATCGACCGTCGCGTGCGATGGCTCCCAGATCACACCAGCAGAACCTGGATTCATCACTAAAGAATTCCAGTCTGTAGTAGCAATCCCACATTTCTATCTGGGTGGGTTCTTTTTTGTCAATGAGTGTACGTATAAAATATGGATATAATAAATGGTGTAATGATAGAATATAAGTGATATAAGAAATGGTGTCATGTTTGTAAACACGCTGAGCAGAACTTTTTGCACCATATTGAGACATGATTGAGAAATGGACGATTTCTGGAATGCAGGCTGAGGGTCAGGGTGGTCTGCCATCATCAGCATGCAGGAGGATCTGTAGCTGATTTTAAAATTAAATGTAAAACTAAACTATCTACTAAACGGCTACATGGGAATATATTTGAATTGCATTTCAGCTGAAATCTGAATTTAAAACAACTTCGAACAACGATAACACCTGTATGTGTATGACACGGCCTCGAGGCCTCTTCGTCCATCAAGTTTTGATGTAGTTCAAATGCATTAAATCAGGCTGACCAATCAGAGCTCGCTTGCCGGGCAGAACAGCTCAACAAGACGAGCAACAGGCTGCCTCTAAAAACATGGATATTAAAGAAAAGATCTGATGGAATGGAACTGAAAGGCTGGAGATTGATGGAGATAAAGCTCACAGGGACTGGATGGAAGTGTCTGATTATTTATCTAAGTGCATTCTGATCTGTTCATGATCATAAAAAACCCAAACTAGGGCTTCCTGCACTCATCTCCACTCTTGTCTTTGTTGTTTTAAGTTCAAGATGTGAAACAGTCACGGCTAAATCTCTGTGACATATTAAGAGAGGGGAAATTAAAGAAAGTAGGACAGGGAGCAGACTTTAAAGCTCTTAGGAAGTAAAATCTGTCCCCTATCTCTGTACAGTAATTCACCTATGAATGACAGAAAACTAGTATGAGCGACACCTGCTGACAGAAAAGAGAATCGCAGTCTTGCAGGCAGAAAACATGATGACGTTCCTTTCAGTTTCGTTATCGGTAAGCGTTTCAAATTGTATAAAATATGCAAAGATAAGATTGACTGTATTGTACAGAACAATACTAAACGTTTTCATGCTGCGTTTTAATTAATATGTTTGTTTAAGTTAATTTAAAATAAAACGCTGTGTCAAGTATCTGAACTGCTGTGACTATGACAATGTCCAGTCGATGTTCTGCTTCACAGAAGTAATGCGGACGTTAAGCGGCGCACACCTGTGTAATGATAACTGCACATTCCTGTCTTCAAATGCACAGAGAACCTTTTGACTGTAAGGTGCATAATTAGAATAGAATAAGGCCAGCTATTAGATTCATGGAGTAAGATCACTGCCAAAAACGCATGTCCCCATATACAGTACTCTGCAAAAGTCTTAGGCCACCATTAGATTATTAGATATTCAGTCTCTTTATTAGAATACAACCTGAAAATTGTATGCAGTATTAAAAAACAAATAAATAATCAGAATAAACAACTTCTATAGGCAACAGTAGTAAGTATTTAGTGTGACCTCCCCTTACACTTGAGCAGTAACTTCATCTGAAAGCTTCATTAGGATGCCAAGTTGATCCTTCAGCAGTCTGAAGAAGCTTGATCACGAGGGGTCTTTTTGGAGGGGTAGCAGCCAAGAGACCACTTTCACTGGGGCCATTTGGCTCTGAAAATTGTGCTTTTGTTTTATTTTGTATACATATGTCCTGTGTTCTGTTTGTATCTTAACAAAGACACCGACAAATTATATTTTATGTTATATGGTTGTTATGCTATTGCTAAAACAAATCTAATGGTGGCCTAATACTTTTGCACAGTACTCTACATTCACATATTTGTTGTGGTGTTTTTTATGCGTGATACAGTTTGCGTAATGATTAGTGATAGACCGATTAGTCGGGCTGGTTAATGCCATTTTGAAATAATCCCCATTGGATGATATCTGCATATCCGATATTCAAAAGTAGTGGAGAAAATGCAGAGAAGCTCTGTTTCCTGCATTGGAACTTGCAGCTCATGAACTGGGATACTGAGTGACTAAAACGAAGAGATGATGAGTCAGTGAGGGTGGAGCTGGTGCAAATGCTGTTTTCCCAGCATTATAGCTTGCTGCTTTTAACTGGAACTGGGACTGTGGTAGCCTAGTGGGTAAGGTACTGGACTCTAAACCACAAGGTCCAGGGTTCAAATCCCACCTCTGCCAAGCTGCCACTGTTGGCTCCTTGAGCAAGGCCCTTAAACCACAACTGCTTGGATTGTAAGTCTGTACTCATTGTAAGTCGCTCTGGATAAGGGTGTCTGCTAAATGACATAAATGTAAATGATTAAAAACATCAGGATGCTGATACCATGTGCACGGCTCCAACATTGTTTATTTTTTTGCAAGTTTTTACATATTTCCCCAGAATGTGCAGTTCCCTTTTTGTTGTGGTTGGTCCTCCCAAGGTTTCTTCCTCATAAGGCTTCAGGAGTTTTTCCTTGCCACTGTCGCCCTAGGCTCGCTCAGTTTGGGACTGGCCCTAGATATTCGAAGATGATCCAAAACTGTAAAGCTGCTTTGAGACAATGCTCCATTTTAAAAAGCGCTATAGAAATAAATCTGCCTCGACAGAGTGCAAACGGAGACGGTGCATTTATAGCTTAAATAAATTGTGATTTAAGTTCAGCAATTTGGTGTCTCATTTGTTGTTATTATTAGTTTTATCAGTTGCAAACAAGAATGGGTCGCTCTGCTCTCTAAATATCGGCATCGGCCAGTAAAAAACCCATATCGGTCGACCACTAGTAAGAATGCATGAGAACACTTTTGAATATTACAACGAATATTATTATGTAGGAATGTATAAAAGGACACTTTTTTTCCTGACAGTACCCTTTCTCCATATAGCCTGGTTTTCCCTTATGACAGCAGCTTGTGTAATCTGGAGACTCTCACATGAGGCTTATCTCATTGCGCTACGTCCGATGCCTGACGCCTCTCTCAAGATACAAAGCTGTGCGAAAGATGAGAGGACGACACTGACGTGACACGGAGGGAGAAAGTGGGGGGCTTAATCGATGCCTCCGGTGTAATAAAAGCCTCTCTCAGTGCCTTTGAAGGCCTCACAATTCCCTCATTTTGAGGCATTAAATTGGCTCTCAGTGGCCGCATTATGCATTAGTGGTGCTATAGTGAGCCCATTCTGTCCCTCAGTGGCTCTTTCTCTCGACCCTCTGCCTCCCTCCTTCCCTTCCTTCCTTCCGACCCTCTCTCTCTCTCTCTCTCTCTCTCTCTCTCTCTCTCTCTCTCTCTCTCTCTCTCTCTCTCTCTCTCTCTGTGGTCCCTCCCTCTTTCCCCCTTCACTCTCGCATATACACATTCGCTCTGCTTCATCTCCTCACTCTCTTCTCCAAACATGTTGCCTGCGAGATGCTGCGTGCCAGAGTGGAAAGCTTCCTGCCGGCGCCCCAGGCGCGCGCTAACACTGCCACCCGGGCACCTGCGCTCTGTCTGAAGGACCTCGGTGAGGAGCAAGTGGAGAAGAAGGTGAAAAAGGCACCCGACGGGCAGCAGGCGGGTGCCGGGTCTATGGGAACGGGCACCATGCGCGGGAGGCGCTACCTGATGGATACGGGCGGCGACAAAGGGGGCGCCAGGAGGCAGAGATCGCCCGACTGGCTTTATGAGTCGTACTGCAGGATGAGCCAGCAGCACCCCCTGGTTGTGTTTCTGCTGCTGATCGTGATGGGCGCCTGCCTGGCTCTCTGGCTGTCTTCTTTGGATCGGGGTTGGTGAGTGGGCAGGTTGTGCAGGGCAGATGGGGCAGCTTGTATCATCTGACTCTCTTCTTTTTTCCTCTTGAGGCTGATTCGTTAATGCAGGATAACTTGCCAGGGGGCAGCATGTTGAGTTTTGTTGTTGTGGTTTCATATGTTAAAGAAATTCAGACACTGGGACAAGTTTCTGTTAGGAGTTCAGAGCTGGCGAGCAGCAGGGTAGGGAGGGAAAGTGGGCAACACTTCTTTCAGATTCTTTTCTTTTCTCTTTTGATGTAATAGTCACATGCTGAGGGGCACCATGGAAAATATCATTGCTATGACTGGTATTGTTGTAGCTTCACCGGATGCTGAACAGATTCTGCCACTGAGAGGGGTCTGTTAGGTTTGATGAGTGCCAGGTTCATGGGACAGAGCTGATGGGCAGCTTCTATCATCTGCCTCTTCTTTTTTCCTTCTGGTTCGCTAATGCCAGGGTAACTTGCCAGGGCAGCATGTGAATTTTGTTGTTGTGGTTTCATATATTAGAAATTTAGACACTGGACAAGTTCTGTTAGGAGTTCAGAACCGGCAAGCACCAGGGTATGGAGGGAAAATGGGCAGCACTTTTTCAGATTCTTATTTTCTGTTTTGATTTAATAGTCGAACCCATGCTGAGGCACCAAAGATGTTGGAAAAATCGTTGCTATAACTGTTGCTGTTGCTGATTCTACCACTGGGAGGGATCTGTTGGTTTTTTAAGTGCCAGGTTCATGGGTCACCGGGTGATGAGCGACTTCTATCATCCAAGTCTTTTCTTGCTCTCGAGTCTGTCGGGCGTCCTAAAGCAGGATAGATGGTGTACATGAGGGTTGTTCCTGTACTGAGATTTAGACTGGACTCCGTTAGGGGTCTAGTGGGGTCATTTCAAAGTTGGCGAGCACCAGGGTTTGGAGGGAAGATGGGCGGCAAAGAGTTAGATTAGCATGATCAGACTCTCATTTTGTATTTTGATTGCATGGTTGATAACTTGCTGGTTATACCGTCATTATTGTTGCTAGAATTTTTGTTTTTCAGATACTGAGTAGATTTTACCACTGGGAGAGTTCTGTTAGGCGTGGCAGGGACCGGATTCACAAAAGTGTGTTAAGAAATAAAATCTTCTTAAATGTCTGTTTTTCTTAACTTGGTGCTTAAGAAAAAAGTTACAAAAATGTTATTCTTCAAATATCTTTCTTAAGAACAATTCTAAGAACAAGTGGTATTTCTGTATACATTACGTTCTTAAAAGTTTTCTTAACCTTACGATAGCCTTGCACTTGTCTTGGCAGTACTGGAGTTTGAACCCTGGAATTTCAGGTCCATAGTCTAGTACCTTAGCTGCTATGACAACAAAATTCAGGTAGACCTTCTGTTAGGGATCAAGGGGAGTCATCTTGGGGTTGGTCTAGATTATGACTGTAGGAAAGAAAGCTGCTGCAGGGCACAATGAGTTCAATCGCCCCCCTAAAGTCTAATCTGATACCTTTTTGTGGTTGAGATGTAGTTTTACCAGCATACCTGCATCATGGGTGGGTCACTACATGTATCTCAGCAAGCTTTCTTACTCAGTCTGCCTGAGTCGAACAAGTTAAGTTTAACAATATATGGTACAAAAAGCTGTTGCTGCTGTTGTTGTTGATGTACAGTACTGTGCAAAACTCTTAGGCCACTATTAGATTGAACAATGCTAAAACAATGGTAAGCTTATTATGACCATATATAATTAATTATCACAACCAGAAAAAACAAAAAATTGCATACAGCATTTAAAACTTAAATCAGAAAAAACAGCTTCTATAGGCTACAGTAGCTAGTATTTAGAGCGAAATCCTCTTACACTTGCACAATAGAAGCATCTGGCACATCTACAGCCTGACGCAGCTAGATGAGGAATGGTCTTTTTGGAACGGTAGCAGCCAAGAAACCACTTTTTCAGAAAGGGAACAGGTTAAAAATATACTAAATTTCACAAAGATTGAAATGAAGATCAGTGAAAAAAAGTATTAAGAAGAGACGAATCCAAGTTTGAAACTTTTGGGTCATTATACCATTGCTAAAACAACAAATCTAATGGTGGCCTAAGACTTTGGCACAGTACTGTAGTTTGAGATATTGGAAAGGTCCTGACACTGGGCCATTTCTGGTAGAGGTTTAGCAGTCACCTCAGAATTGCTGAATCTTACAGGAGGTCCCATTTCTTGCTTTCTTTTATTTTCGTCTAGTTCAAGTTCTGTTTTCTTTTAACAACAGACATTATTTCAATGCATCTTAAAAAAAAACCCAAATCTCAAGATAGTCTGGTCTACTTATGCAAGATGGAAGAAAACTGTTTTGCCAAGAAATCTGCAGGGAGCTCAGTCTGTCCGAGTCACAAAGGCAGGATAAGTTGCACAATAGATGGTGTAAATGACTGTTGTTGTTGATGGAGTTTCTGATACTGAAGAGATTTTGACACTGGGTCAAAGAGAACCCAGTCACAGGGTCACACCAGGGCTGCTGATTACCAGAGTATAGCATTTTCTTAGAAAGTCCCTGGTCTGCTGGAGAAGTGTGGGCACCAGAAATCTGTTGTTGTTGAGATGTAGTTTCAAAGAGACCTGCCTAAAGATTAATTCTAGAGGGGTTTTTGTAAGAGAGCACATATATTGGAGAACTGGATGTAGAGTGGTCACCAAATCTAGGTGGGTCTACAGGGATCCAGTCAGGAGCCCAGTAAAATGTTGCTGTGCCCCTCTAAAATACAGCTCACCTTTAAACATCAAACATATTTCTAGCGTAGGTCAGGGTTTTCCAGCCAGGACTTCGAACCCTTGGGCCTCCTTGTGGCATTGCAGGTGAAAATGTGTTGGAAAGACAATAAGCACTTTTGCACCAAGTAGTTTTAGGGACTGATGTGAGAGGGACTTCACTGTCACTCCATTTTTTTTTTATTGTAAGTGTGAAGTTGTGAAGATCAGTTGCTACATGGTTACTGGTGAACAAGTATATTTAAACATGGCTGTTGAGCTCAGTATAGACGCTTGCGTTTGGACCAATTGTCACTCTGTGTTCCTACGCTCTGAGAAAAGACCCTGCCTTGAAGTAGGAGCTAAA
>JAJAGP010000915.1:52559-134011 GCA_025084515.1 Ancistrus triradiatus | reverse complement strand
CTGCTCGCTTCAGGTCCTTCCACAACATTTCCATTGGATTAAGGTCAGGACTTTGACTTGGCCATTCCAAAACATGAACTTTATTCTTCTGTAACCATTCTTTGGTAGAACAGCTTGTGTGCTTAGGGTCGTTGTCTTGCTGCATGACCCACCTTCTCTTGAGATTCAGTTCATGGACAGATGTCCTGACATTTTCCTTCAGGAATTGCTGGTTTAATTCAAAATTTCATTCCTCAATGATAGTAAGCCACTTTGGACCAGATGCAGCAAAACAGGCCCAAACCACGATATTACCACCACCATGTTTCACATGTCTTATGGTTGGATGCAGTGTTTTCCTTTCCCATTTAAATCAACAGGCTCTATTTTGGTCTGATCCATAAATTTTCTTTTTAGTAGACATCTGGTTGCCCTTATGTCACATAAGTAGCAACCCTTTCATGCACACAACAGTTGATCAGCGTTCTCCTGTTGGTGGACTTATGAAGAAGGTGACCAGACGGCCCATTTTAGCCAGGACAATCCCGCATTTCAGTCCATGTTCCGGTGGCCTGAATCATTTTTAAAATATTTACATTGGGCCCATGTGTCAAAGAAAATGACAAATTTATACTGTAATGAACATTAGCAGAGAATCAAAATACTTTATTCATAAGGAATTCAATTATTTCACATTACTGTACACGTCTAACTATAAAATGGCCAATCACGTTTGTTGATTTTGCAAATTAATATAATTCAATCAATTATCAGTCGTCCTTCACCAAAGTGACTTAATGTCCTCACTCACTATGGCTGTTGTACTGCTGAGATGCCTAAACCAACAAGTTAGTTTAACAATCAGCTTCAAAAAAGATATGGAAGACATGTGGAGCTAAGTTTAATTTCTCACAGAGTTCGCAACGACATTAACCAACATATTCAAACAAAAAAGCACAAAGAAGCCAAAGAAAGTAGGTGTGCATATAGTGTATTCCGTGCTATGTATCTGTGATGAGATATGTGGATGCAGTAAGTAACTGTCTTGGTGTCTGTGTGTTGAACGAGTGGGCTGAGTAGCTTGGGCCTTTACAGCGCTCATATCCAAGTGTTGACAGATAATAAGACATTATTAGGGCGGGTAATGAGGCTGTGCTGTGTCGGGTGTTTAATGAAGAACGGAATGAGCAAAGTTTCCTCAACCACGCCGACACTACAGTGCTGTACACACAGCGTTCTGTATTTCATTATCCAAAATCTGGCCACTCTGCTTATGAACATTAACATTACCCAGTGTGAGAGAGACCTTCAGTTGCTTAGAAGTTACCCTTTCCTCTGTGACCTTGTAGACCATTGCATGCCTTGCTCTTGGAGTGATCTTTGTTGGTCAAAAACTCCTAGGGAGGATAACTGTGGTCTTGATTTTTCTCCATTTGTACATAATCTGTCTGACTGTGGATTGGTGGGGTCCAAACTCTTTAAACATGGTCTTGTAACCTTTTTTACAGTCTGATGAGCATCAACAATCTCTTTTGTTCGTGCCATGTTACACTTCCACAAACGTGTTGTGAAGATCAGACTGATAGATCCCTGTACTTTAAATACAAGCCCACTCGCATCCGATGGCGTTCCCATTGATTGACACCTGATCCTAATTTTGTAACTATATTAACTTCTGATCCCAGACGCTCCCATACTTTTGCCGTGACACTCCAGATATCTCTAAAACGATAGTCTATCTAATCTAATGGTGGCCTAAGACTTTTGCACAGTACCGTATATAATATTCTCTGCATTGCACAGTTTCTGTTAGCTAATTCTGCTAATTTCCAGGTTATTCTGAGGCACAGGCTTGGTGGTTCAATAAGATCCAGTCAGCTTCGGATAAAAATAGTCGAGTTAGGAGTAAGCATTCTTAAGAAAACCTGATTTTGCTGAGTGGGAGGCTAGAGGGAGACTTGTGCTAGTGCTTGAATATTTAAACATGCTAATTAGTACAGGATGTCAAAACTTTCTGTAGCATTACTACCATATAGAGATATACTGTACAACAAGTACAAAGATTTTGAAGGACATGGATATTACTATACATTTGATTAACTGTATGATTAGCTTTAGTATTTACCAGCAATGTTCATTTACTAAATTACACTTGAACCCTACTATCTGAACTTTCACTTTAATGCACGAGGTATTTTAATCCCCAATCCCACACTAACGAATTACACGAAAATATATGATAGCAGATGGCCTTCTGAATGGCTGCTCACCAACCTGCTCCGTTTTTGCTTTATTTAGTGGTAAGTTCTGAGCTAATAGTTAATTATTTAATATTTTAGTCTACAGCACTAGAGGAAACACTGTGAACAGTACAGAACGTGCTCGCTCGTGCACTTTCTTGAGGGTTGAGATGTGAGAAACGAGGCTTTGCTTGTTAGAGAGGCTAGACCCTGCCCAGTTCACAGATAACAAGCAGACAGGGGACCAAACAAAGTTTGCATTTTTCTTAAATTTGGGGTGTAACTGCTTAAGAAGGGATCTCAAGGCTGCTTTGTAGGTGGCTGATGATTGGTGTCGTTCAATAATGGTTATTGTAATTGAATAAATGTCCTCCTTAACGTTTCTTTCAAACCATCTGTCTTATCTGTCTCTAGGATTAGCAGTTAATTTGAAAGTGAAATGAGTCAGGTGTTTTCAATCAATGGGATGCCAATCAGGTGTGAGTGGGCACCCTGTTTTATTTAAAGAACAGGGATCTATAAAAGTCTGCTCTTCACAACACGTTTGTGGAAGTGTATCATGGTACGAACAAAGGAGATTTCTCTGAGGAGCTCAGAAAAAGAGTTTGTTGATGCTCATCAGGCTGGAAAAGGTTTACAAAACCATCTCTTAAAGAGTTTGGACTCCACCAATCCACAGTCAGACAGATTGTGTACAAATGGAGGAAATTCAAGACCATTGTTTACCCTCCCCAGGAGGTGGTCGGCCAACCAAAGATCACTCCAAGAGCCAGGCGTGTAATAGTTGGCGAAGGTCACAAAGGACCCCAGGGTAACTTCTAAGCAACTGAAGGCCTCTCTCACATTGGCTAATGTTAATGTTCATGAGTCTCCACCATCAGAAGAACACTGAACAACAATGGTGTGCATGGCAGGGTTGCAGGGAGAAAGCCACTGCTCTCCCAAAAAGAACATTGCTGCTCGTCTGCAGTTTGCTAAAGATCACGTGGACGAGCCAGAAGGCTGTTGGAAGAATGTTTTTTCCTGCACACATTAGCTGTTCGGCTTCAGGTCCTTTCACAACATTTCCATTGGATTAAGGTCGGGAACTTTGACTTGGCCATTCCAAAACATGAACTTTATTCTTCTTTTAACCAGTCTTTTGTAGAAACGGCCCTGTGTGCTTAGGGTCGTTGTCTTGCTGCATGACCCACCTTCTCTTGAGATTCAGTTCATGGACAATGTCCTGACATTTTCCTTTAGAATTCTCTTATATCATTCAGAATTCATTGTTCCATCAATGTTGGCAAGTCGTCCTGACCCAGATACAGCAAAACAGGCCCAAACCATGATACTACCACCACCATGTTTCACAGATGGGATAAGGTTCATATGCTGGAATGCAGTGTTTCCCTTTCTCCAAACATAACGCTTTTCTTTTAAACCAGAAAGTTCTATTTTGGTGTCATCCATCCACATAACATTCTTCCAATAGCCTTCTGGCTCGTCCACGTGATCTTTAGCAAACTGCAAGATGAGCAGAAATGTTCATTTGGAGAGCAGTGACTTTTCTCCTTGGCAGCCCTGCCATGCACACCATTGTTGTTCAGTGTTCTTCTGATGGTGGACTCATGAACATTAATTGATTGAATTGATTGAAAACACCTGACTCTAATTTCACCTTCAAATTAACAGCTAATCCTAGTGGTTCACATTTACATTTACCTTATCCAGAGCGACTTACAATTGGTACAGTCTTACAATCCAAGCAATTGTGGGTTAAGGGCCTTGCTCAAGGACCCAACAGTGGCAGCTTGGCAGAGGTGGGATTTGAACTCTGGACCTTTTGGTCCATAGTCCAGTACCTTAACCGATAGGCTACCACAATCACATACTTTTGCCACTCACTAATATGTAATATTGGGTCATTTTCCTCAATAAATAAATGACCAAGTATAATATATTTGTCTCATTTGTTTAACTGGGTTCTCTTTATCTACTTTTAGGACTTGTGTGAAAATCTGATGATGTTTTAGGTCATATTTATGCAGAAATTGAGAAAATTGTAAAGGGTTCACAAACTTTCAATCACCACTGTACAAGGGGGCACAGATCAAACATTCATTCTTTACTCAATGAACAATTTGGATGTATGATTTGGATCAGCTCTAGCTTCTTGGCAAAGGAGACCTCCTTTTAAAGCCTCTTGGACTTAATGGCGTTCATGGTACCAGTTATCCTAACAAGGTGCTGGTAGTTTGTTGTTGAAAGTGCCTTTATGGCTGAGGATCATGTGATAGATCATTGATAAGTAATGAATTGCAAAAACAAAGTCAAGTAGCAGAGATTTGGGAAATCCTGTTGGATGGTTAAACAGTGAAAAGGCTGTTGACATAGCTAGGTAGATCCACTCGATTAGTGCTGTATGATTCCCAAATATTGACTCCTAGAATTTGTTCCTGATCATGATCTTGATGTCCATGCTGTAATCGCTATAAATGAGCATCAGTCCATCTCAATCGGTAGCGAGTACATCTTTGACAGGCTCGATGAAAGATCATGCAGCTGCAGTGGTTTATATTCTGGAGGGTAAAACCATGAGGACTCTTTATGCACTTTCCAATCTCGTTACCATCTGGGTACCTTTCTCCCGCCTCTCTGGAGAACAGCGGTGCCCTGGGGACAGTTTGAGGTTGGCATCAGCAGACGTATTGATTCCATTTAGTTAAAATGTGTAGGTAATGCAGGAGAGCGGAATCTGTCCAGGGGCGAGACCAGGAATAATCAATCTTGTTCGGTTGCCTGTAGGTTGTAATAATGCATTTTCTTCCACTGGACTTTCTTCTACATGCCACATGTCTTATATACAAATTACATTCTCGTTTAGCTATTAAGCCGTGTCTGTTTATTAAACTAGATGGATTAATTAACAATATGAGATGATATCAGGAGCTGATTCTGCGGGCGTCCCTGGCAAGACCAGTTTTTTTCACGCACATTAATCATTGTCTCTCTGCTACTTGAGAGGTCTTTTCAAATTACATTATACTAGACAGCCAAAAGTATGTGGACATGAGTGTTGCTTGAACAAGTTTCAAATTGGCCATGGGATGCCACCTTTCCAACAAATCAGCATCATTGCTGCCATGGTTAACATTTCGTGCTGTTACTGAGGAGTGTGAGCAACAAAAGCTCAATCACAGAAGCTCACAGATTGGGTTAAACATGGCACTTGTGTACAGTGTACACACAGTGATGCTTGAAAGTTGATTACCATTTCTGCATATACAGTATATGCAGAGAACACAGTTAAACAAATTAGACAAAAATATTATAGTTCATATATTATAGTTAATATTGTCCGGTGTTTTCACCAGACAGGTCAGTGCAAACGTTCATCCCCAGACTATTTGTTGTTTTGGATAATACATCAAGACCTTTCTCAGATTCTATAGGCAGTATTTCCCTTGCTTTATGGTCCTTCATGTGCCCAGATGATGCATTCGGAGGCCTCTATGACCTTTAAATGGCCATCAGGAACAAAGACTCCTCGTGACCCTCAGTTTTGTGTTTCTGTTTCAGGATATCGAGGCTCACATCGCTTTTGTGATCACCGTTCCCACCGCTCTCGCCATCTTCCTCAGCATCTTCGTCCTGGTCTGCATCGAATCGGTCTTCAAAAAGCTCCTGCGCGTCTTCGCCCTGGTCATCTGGGCCTGCCTGGTCGCCATGGGCTACCTCTTCATGTTTTTCGGAGGCATCATCTGCCCCTGGGATCAGGTAAGATCGGCGCTGGTGGTTTTCATTCATGCGTTGTTCTGCCGGCCGAGAAAAACTATTCACGAGGAAGCAAATGGAAAGAAAGAGCCCCGGAGGGTCAGTGAAGTAGATTAGAAGGGTTATTAAAATGGGACGCTTGGTGGAAATATGCAGCGTAGGGTAAAATGAAAGGACTCGACTGAGAGATCGGCTGCTGTTTCTGGGGGTTTATTCCTGGCGGTTTTCTTCCAATTATATCTGGCCTACATTCACGTGAGCCTGTGCTATATTTAGCACGGAATCTTTCGAACTGTAGTTTTCTTAACGGACTCCGCTTGGTAGTAGTGTGGTATTCGAGCGTGTGTCAGAGCTCCTCCGAATTTGAAGTCCCTCGAGAGTTTAAGTATCCTTTATGTGACACAAATCACTTTACACTTTGCTTTCTTTGCTGTTGGGAAGGTTTCGACCTTTCAAGTCTCTTCTTCACGGAGTGCCTCGTTTATTCAAAGCTCCCCACAGAGACGTGTAGTAGCTGGGTAGCCATTAGTGAGGTTTTTGGCTCCAGAGTGGATTACCGGGTGAGATTCTGCCCTGTTTGGGAGATCAGAAATTGAAGCCCAACGCTGTAGAGTTTAAGTCAGTATTCACATCAATAAAATGTGACAGCTCTGCGTTCCGGTTTAATAGCACGGCACGAGCAGAAATGCTGTTCTATTTTTATCAAATATAACACACAGCTATGAAATATTAATATCCACATCGAGGGAGCCTAACTACGCCTCCCCTGCTCCTGCTGACTGAGGATGTAATGCTGCTGTTAGAACTGTTACCTGCTGGATGACATCAGAACCTTCGGTCATTCATCTCTACTGGACAAAATAATGCCACTGTAGCTTCTCATTTGTTAAACAGCCATGTCCAAAGATGTACATCTGTTTCAGAAGGGACAGATTGTGAAAGAGTGGTTCAGGGAGCATGAGCCATCATTATCACACATGGATTGTCCACCACAGAGTCCAGAGCTGAACCCCATTGAGAATCTTTGGGATGTGCTGGAGGAGACTTTGTGCAGTGGAACAAATCTCCCATCATAAATACAAGATCTTGGGGAAAATAAATGCAACAGATATGTGTGTTATATATATGCAGAACTGTTAAAAAGTCTTAGGCCACCATTAGATTTGTTGTTTTAGCAATTGTATAATGACTATATATATATTAACATTCATTCGCTATATTGAGAGCCTAAGAATTATAATAAATTATAATAGGAATTAAAACTTCTGTGAAGCAACACCCTGTTAATGAAGTTGAAGAAATAAAATTTAAAAGCCACACATCTTTGGCAGCTTTTATCAAAGCATCAGTCCTCCATCGATTTGAAATCTAAATCAAAATGTCTCCTGATCGAGGGGAGCCAGTTCTGGTCTGAACGTAAGCCAGGCCAATACGCTGGACTCCTGGAGGGATGTGGTGTTGCTAGGTTAGTGAAGGTGTGGAAAAAAAACAGGCCGACTGATACTGGAAGCGTGACCTTTGCCTCATCCCGCTTATGAGTTGTACCTTTGGAACGGGTGGCATATGGTGAAAGATAAACAAGGCTGATGTCAGACACAGAAGGAGGGAAACTTCCTGTGTTAGTCAATATCTCCGTTTGCTTCTGGATTAGACGAGGCCACGTGAGCACTTGAGCAGACATGCAGGCTCCGGAGACACTGTGGGTCTCAATAAAGGATGTGCAGAAGGCATGGTGCAGATACTGGGTAATTAAGGCGGGTATTGATAAAAGTCAGGCTGAAGTCACCTGATAACAGAAGGGATTTCACTCTTGGCAAGCGACTGCATGAATTATCGTTGTCCAAAATAAGCAGTTTTACAGATGTACGTAGAGTCCAGGGGTAACGTGGTACAAAGTAACGCATTGCAGTGATTAATGTGATTGCTTTATGTAATGAGGTAATGTAACGCATTACAGTTAAATATTTTGTAATCACAGTACAGGTACTAACTTTCGTGTTCAGTCAACTATAAGTGATCTCCAATTTACATTTAGGAATACAGCAGATCTTAAATCTGATACCATCTAGCAGTCCATGCAGTGGTGGGTGAATGCACTCTGGTTTCAATGCCTTGACCCAACAGTGGGAGTTTTGCGGAGATGGGATTTGGACCCTGGACTTTACAGCCCCTAGTCCAGTACCTTAACATTAACACTGTCCTCATGGAAAATATGGGTGAAAAAATAAACAAACTTAAGTAAACAAAGACACTCCTAGAAATGCGACTGGAGTTTAATGTAGCCTGTGTGTTTCCCTCGAAGAAAGGCATGTTGACATTCAGTAACGTTCGGTTAAAAGACAGACTTTTTAATATCTTATCATTTTTAATGATAAAGTGAACAGACGTTGATCGGATGGTGGTTAAACGTTGCTTATCTGTACAATTTCAGTCTGAGATGAAATTAATTAACCACGACTATTTCCCTTTGCCTTTTCTTTACCAATGGTGCTAAAAGCTCTGGAGATCTTTACAGGTGCGTCGAGGACAAAACAGGAAGCAGGTTGTATTAGAAGGTTTTACAGATTTGTCTTTTCGGGTTTAAAGAGATGAAGAGCCTCTTTTGTCTCCGACGTTTTCTACTCCATTAGCTTTGCTTTTGAGCGCGAGTGCGCATCTCTGAGATGAGCCACAGTAAATGACTGGCTTTAATGCTGCGCGGCGCGTACGGCTCTATTCATTCTCGACACCTCTCCATAGAAGAGCAGCAGCTGAGCTGCACCTAAGTTCATTTAGCCTTTTTCAGGATGATTCTTATATAACAGGCTGTTTTTTGACCCATTTTCCCGTCTGAGTCGTACCGTGTGCACTATTCATATCACGGTGTTCTTACACGTGGTCTGTGTACTGAGCTAAATAAATGACTGCCACAGACCCAGCCCGCTCGACCCTGAGTGGATTCTGAAACTTGGACGGTGGAAGCACCTGGCGATGCGGAACAGACGAGACAGATGGTACCAGAACCCAACCCTACAGTGGGACGTGGCCCACAGGAAATCAGCCATTAGACACACAGATGGAATTGTTCTCGACTCGAGACCAGCATCGACGCCCAGGGAGTCGGTACCTCGGAAACAGACATGTTAAGTGAACTCCTGCCCAGTCAAACAGCCTGGCCTTTTCCTTATCCAACGGAAACGCCTTGTGTCCTGCAAAACCGACATGCGATCTGACCAACAGGTGATCGTCATATTGCCTGAGGCAGGACATGAATCAAGTCTGAGTCTCGGCTGCTGAGTTCCATCGGTGTCCCAGTGAACGGTCGATTTCTGGTAACAACTGATTCATCTGTGTCTCGCCAGGGCCTTCAACCTTCTAGTTCCTTGAGTCTAGGGGGCTGGGTCTGTGGTAGTGCAAGCAAACCAGGTGTGAACCGTGTGCACTGAAATGTTCAAAAGTAGTCCACATACTTTTAGTAAGTTAATTTTTAAAACACTTACATTAACCTACAGTTGGCCAAAATCATTAACACTAAGCTCAATAATAATGTGTTGAAAAATGTCCAGTAATTTTGTGAGTAATGGATTGAAAGTGAAAAGTAAAAGCAAAACACTTACGCTATTGGTTAACTCTGGGTGCTTACTGCAGCCTGTGTTCTGGGGGATTCCTGTGTTCCTGATTTCCTTTCGGTTGGCTCTTATTACTCATTTGCAGCTCTTTGGTCTTGGCCATGGTTGAGTTTTTGGAGTCTGACTGTTTGAGGCTGTGGACAGGTGTCTTTTATACAGATAACGAGGTCAAACAGGTGCCATTAATACAGGTAACGAGTGGAGGACAGAAGGGCTTCTTAAAGAAGAAGTTACAGGTCTGTGAGAGCCAGAAATCTTGCTTGTTTGTGGGTGACCAAATACTTATTTTCCACCATAATTTACAACTAAATTCTTAAATTCTACAATATGATTTCCTGGATTTTGTTTTCTCATTTTGTCTCTCATAGCTGAAGTGTACCTATGATGAAAATTACAGACCTCTCTCATCTTTCTAAGTAGGAGAACTTGCACAATCAGTGGCTGACTAAATACTTTTTTGCCCCACTGTATGTATGTATATATACATTCTCTATTGTCAGGACTGCAGACGGGCCAGTCCAGTACTTGTACCCTCTTCTTCCACAGTCGTGTCTTTGCAATGTGTGCAGCATGTGGTTTTGCATTGTGTTATTGAAAAAGGCATGGACGTTCCTGATAAAGATGTTGATGAAGGCAGCTTATGTTGCTCTAAAATCTGTGGACTTTTCTGCATTAATGCTGCATCTCAGAAGTGGAAATGACCTTTACCAAGGGCCCTGACCCGACCCCATACCATGACAGAGCCTGGCTTTTGGACTTGTTCCTCATAACAGTCTGGATGGTCCTTTTTCATCTTTGGTCTGGAGCACACGGCATCCATTTCTTCCAAAAACAATCTGTTATACTGATTGGTCTGAGCAAAATACACGTTTCCACCAAGCCCCTTCTGGACATGTTTAATTTAAAGCTTATTTTTTGCACAGTAAAGTTTAATTGACATTTGTGCTGATCCATGTTAAGAAATTAACATGTAATAAGATGGTTGTGAGTTCGAATCCCAGCCTGTAAGCAAGACCCTGAGTCCCAACTGTTCAGCTCAGGATAGAATCAACGCTGTAAATGAAATGCACTATATATTAAGCTCGGTTCCCTGAGCCGAACAAGTCACATTAACTCCGAGTCCACCATAACAATGAGGCGGAAAAGTCAATTCCTGCTACATAATAATGTCAAGTCTTGACGGTCGGCCCATTTCGGGTAATTGCAGCTGAAATCATGAGCCAAATCACTTTTATGTCAAGGCAACACAAAAGAGCCGGACCTTTCCTTTTCTCCTCGCCCCACTCCAGTTCGCTCTTTGGTAAAGGGAAGAAACTGAAGAGAGGTCTGCGCTCCCGCCCAATTAAAATGACTACGCCGCTAATGTGCAGTTACCGTGGCGCGAGCGACGCCGAGCACGTTTCTCCGTTCTCTAGGAAACAGCGAGAGGCCAGAAGAAAAGCCGAGCTGATTAACCACCGCTGCGTCAGGGAACAAAAGCTAAATCGAATTGTGATTAAAAGGTTGAGTCGGGGTTTCATATAGTGAGGCTTGTTACAACCCAGGCTCCGGTTCCACCCCCTGCGGTTAGGGTTTTATCGGCGGACGTTTGAACAGCTCCTGTTTAGGTTCCGAGGAGAACCTTTGCTTTTTAACACTGATTAAAAGTACTGATTGAAATGCTGACTGAAAGTACTGTAATCACAGCAATATGGAAAATACTAAATACTATTGTTCTAAAGGGAAATAACAATTCAGGCTAAGGCAAGTCAGAAGAGAGAAGCTATAAAAGTATTTACTCTTTACCTTTCAATTAAGAGAAATCTCTTCTAAGAAAATAATAGCCCATTTAAATCATCCTTTCTACACCCCTTTGCCAACATAACAGAATTGCTTTTATGGGCTGTGGTAGCCTAGTGGTTAAGGTACTGGACTATGGACCAAAAGGTCCAGGGTTCAAATCCCACCTCTGCCAAGCTGCCACTGTTGGGTCCTTAACCCACAATTGCTTGGGTTGTAAGTCGCTCTGGATAAGGTCGTCTGCTAAATGTAAATGTCAATGAATCATGATATCTGAGACTCTCATCTGTCCATCATTTCACCATATCCTCTCTTAAGAACTCCCCTCTTTAGCTCACACACAGGTTTAAAATGGGGTTTAGATCATGAGATGGCAGCATTAATGCAGAAAAGTACACCAAGATTTTTGGAGATGCCTTCAAGATGACATCTTTCACAGGGACGTCCATGCATTTTTTCAACAAGACAATGCAAAACAAACCAAATCAGAAAAAGTTAGGACTGACATGTACAAATCCATTCCAATCTTTCTTTCATGAACATTTCAATCATTTTCTTTAATTGTAGATCCTCTGTACATCTTTGCTCCTTGAGCCTCCTTTTGTGGATACTGCTTTTGTACTAAATTATGATTACAAGCACCTGTTTGAAATCACATCAGTATTCTATTTACGTCATTACTTGCTCTAAATTGACCCGGTCCCAACTTTTTTTGGAATGTGTTGTAGGTTTGAAATGCAGGAATGGACTTTTATTAACAAATGAAATGTTGTTGACCAGAAAAGAAAAACGAAATCTCTTGGGTTCATACTGTCTGCAAAGAAATAAAAGTAAAAGGAAATTTAATTTGCATTTTCCATACCGTCCCAACTTTTTTCGATTAGCGGGTTGTAAACTCTTCTGCTACTTCACGAAGATAGTGATGCCAGGTACAGTACCCAGGTTCCCAGGGTTCTTGGTGTTAAAACTAGCAGATCCTCGACCATACTTAAGTTTCTGTATAACCATCCTTCTTTATGAAACCAGTTTTCCTCTTCTTCCATTGCTCCTTACCAGTACAGGAGGTAGAGTGGGATGGTCCAGTCTGTGCTAGGAGAGACTGGGCAGACCAAGACACTGCCGAACATAATGAAATGTTTAAAAACAATGTTCCTCAAAGAAAGATGGGCAGGGATTTGCATATTTCTTTCTATACAGTCCATAATATCATTAAACGATTCAAGGATTCTTTAAGAATTTTAGTGCGTCTCCGCTCCCTCAGACGGCACTGCATCAAGAACCATCATTCATCAATAGCTGATAGAACCACATGGGCCAGGGATTACTTTATCAAACCTTTATCAAGCTCTGCAATACAGAGTTACATTCACAAACACCACTTAAAACTTTACTGTGAGCCAGGGGGGAGGCTGGCTATTCCCAGTGTAAGTTTTGGTCCACATACTCTGTGTGAGGTGTTTGTTACATCCACTGTACGGTCTGGTCTTCTGTCACAAATGATGGAAAGAACAAGACAAGGGGAGGATGTGTACTTGCAAGTGGGTTTTTTTTAATATAGAGAGACACAGAAAACCAAGAACACAAACTGGCTACAGAATCCAGACATGCTAGAGTGGGCTAATGCTAACAGAAACAGGCTAACCCAGAGAGATTAATAACAGAGTTTAAACATAGAACTAAACAAACAACATGGACACGGAGCTAGCTTGGGATGTAAACAGAGTAAGCGTATGTAAACAAGAACAAAGATCTGAATACAAAGGCAGACCAGATTACACAAAGACTACAAACAAGACTACAACAATGCTAAAGCTAACACACAAACACAATGCTAAATACAACAAAACAACATAAGACAGGGGAACTGTCGTGACTTAGCAGTTAAGGTGTTGGACTTGAGCCTTCTCTTCCAAGCTGCCACTGGTGGGTCCTTGAGCCAGGCCCTTAACCCAAGTGACTTAATGTTAGCAGACACCAGATTCAGCAGTGGATCCTCTTCCAGGCAGCTTCATCACAGCTCTGGCTGGATTAAACTTACATTTACAGCACTTAGCGGATGCTCTTATCCATAGCAACTTACAGAAGTACTTTGTGCCCTTCTTAGACATGACCTCGTACGAATAGAAATAAGCAATAACCCAAGAACACAATCCAACTAAAATCCTTTACTTTATGTACAGTAGGTACAAGCACATAGTTTTTTTTTTTTTTCTTTTAATATATTTTATTAAATATGTAAGTGCCCTTTCAACATCCACTTGAGTGCTAAGGTCTTGCTGTCTTTAGTTGCTGTTTGAAGACAGCAAAGGACGCCATTCTTTCATTTAGTAGAAGTTCATTCCACCACCTGGGTGCCAGAACAGAGAAGAGTCTCGATGCTCGTCTTCCTGTAATCTTGTGTGGAAGATCCAGTCGAGCCAAGTTTGTGTCTCGAAAGGTATGAGGTTCAGATTGGGGTTTGATTAGAGCCTTAGATAAGAAGGGGCTGATCCGTTTTTGGCTTTGTAAGTGAGCATCAGCATTTTGAAACGGATGCAGCAGCTACAGGGAGTCAGAGAATAGAATGTAGTAGTGGGGTGACATGGAAAACTTTGGAGAAAGGAGGCATCCTTGTCTTACCCAGATTGAGGTTTGAAGCCAGGTCCTCTGGACCATTTCCATCAGGTGGCTCTTACCACACAACCTGAGGAGCTGCTGGTCTACTTCAGTCACAAGTTGGATTTAAGCTACAACTGCAAATCAGCAAAATTTGGGCCAGTATGGAAAATGCAAATAAAAAACACAGTGTTCTTACATATTTTTTTTCTGGTCAACTTCATTTCTTATTAAACATCCATTCCTGCATTTCAGGCCTGCAACACATTCCAGAAAATGTTGGGACGGCAAAGCGTTTACCACTTTGTAATGTTGCCTTTTGTTTGTGTTGAAGTGTTTCAGATGTTATTTTGTTCCATTCTTCTTGCAAAGCATTTTCCGTTTCAAAGTTCTCCACAAATTCTCTATTGGGGACAGGTCAGGACTGCAGACAGGCCAGTCCAGTACCCGTATCTTCTTTTTCCACAGTCATGCCTTTGTAATGGATTCATCAACAAGACAATGCAAAACCACATGCTGCACACATCTACGTCCCTGATAAAGATGTCTCCTTGAAGGCAGCTTATGTGGCTCTAAAATCTCAGTGGACTTTTCTGCATTAATGCTGCATCTCAGAAGTGGAAATGAGTTTTACCAAGGGCCCTGACCCAACCCCATATCATGACAGAGCCTGACTTTTGGACTTGTTCCTCATAACAATCTGGATGGGCCTTTTTGTCTTTGATCCGGAGCACACGACGTCCATTTCTTCCAAAAAAGATCTGTTATACTGATTGATCTGAGCCCAATCCCCGTTTCCACTGTCTGGTGGTCCATCCCAGATGCCTCCGACTCCAGAGAAGTCGACACTGCTTTAGGACATGGTTAACATAAGGTTTTTTTCACAGTAACGTTTTAAGTGGCATTTGTGAATGTAACTCTATAACAGCAATTACCATTTCAATATGCATTTGTTACCAAACTGGAGATCCTCTGCAGATTTTTGCTCTTTAAAGACTCAGCCTTTTGTGGTTACTGCTTTTGTATTAAATCACAATCACCTGTTGACATCACCTGTTTGAAACCACACCATTATTTATTGTTTTTTCCTAACTGGTAGCCCTAATTGGCCCTGTCCCACTTTGCACCTAACAAATGAAATTATGCCAACTCTAGCAAGACTCTCATGATTTTGGTCTAATGTATCTAAAATAATAAGTGTCAATGCATTTGATTAAAATCTTATCAGGATACAATCCATATACAACACGCATGAAAGGCCTAAATGAATATGGCGTCTAAGAGCCGGAACATGACATATGGAACCTGTTCTCCTCTTAATGTTCCAGCAGAGCGTCTGTTTATTCACGAGTTGAATTTGCTTCGGTTTATCTCCAGAGGTCTATTAAGCGTGAAATTGAATTCATATGGAAATGTCACTTGGTGCTGGTTCTTTGTCTTCTCGTGCTGTGAAATGTGATGTTTACATGAAGATCCAAGAACTCGCATAAGAAAACATGGCCCTTATTGAAAGGAAACTTAGAGAAACTCTGGAGCCCTGGAGCAATGTCTTTGCTTTGTTTTTTTTTTTTTTACCTCCGTGTTGTCAGTGTGTGTTTGCACGCCAGTGTAGTAGCTAGGAAACCCTTAGATTAAAGGTCAAGATGCATCTAAGCATCCGGTCTTTCTCGGCTTTCAGGTTTTTTCTCCTCACGCTCGCTTTGATAGCTGATCAGTGTTTGTACTGTGAGATATCTGTAATCAATGCGGAGCTGGGAGAGGATTGGTGGAAGATCTGTAGATGGATCGTCTCACTGGATCGCTCCAGTTCTGCAGTGTCTGATAATGTGAAAGAAATCCTCAGAACTGTGGTGTTAGTCCTTTAATTGGTACATGGCTAGAACAGGGTATTCAAAAGCTTTATCTCACATGTAACCAACTGCACTATGCCCCCTGAGTGTTTAGGAACGCTCAAGCCATCCTTATTAACTCCATGTTTTACTGGAGTATTAATATGAGGTGACGCTAAGCCAAATGAAACATATGACATGGACAAAGTGTGTTCGTCTCACTGTTACTATAAATAACGTTTAAAAAACTGCAGTGAGGCTGCCTAGAGACGACACGTGTATTTTCTCCCACCCACAGTGAGGAGGAGGGTTGAAGAGGGCAAGCAGGAGTGCAGTTTGCGAATTACAGACAATTCCCAATTGAGAATCAGACACCACCTTACTTTTGGAGCCAGTGCCTGAAGACTTTTCTTCATCCAGATTGCTTAGTGGGTTCTCTGGGACTGTCACTGGAAACAGATTATAGGGTCATATGAAACAAAATTGAACTTTGTGTGGGTTTGGTGTGGAAAAGAAGGATGGTTCAACACGAAACCTAATCCTCAGTGTAAATTATGGTGATGGACCACAGAAGCTGAGTGTAGACCCCAAATGAGCAAGCCAGAGGCGACAGTGGCGAGGAAAAATGCCCTGAGACCTATATGGAAGAATCTTTGATTAAAATATGGAAAAAGTGGCACATCATTAGAACACATGCACCGTAGGATACTGGGATCCTATAATCCAAACTTTTCCTGCAGTGCCCCCTTTTGTAGATGAGAATATTTTCGAATCCATACCCACTCCGACACACATGTACCCATCTTTTGTTTCCAAACTCCATTGGAATTTATTTTAAGCATTGTAATTCACACACAACTGCAACTTCTTATTGAACAAAAGAAAATGGTGACAAATCACCTTGAAGGCTGAAATCGCACTTGCACATTAATTAAAAAACTTACTGTTCCTTTCTTTTATGATTTCTCATAATATTCTTCTTGATCGTTTAGTCTCAGTCAGAATAACTGACAGTGCACTTTCTTGGCTTTTTCATACCTTACTCATTGCACTCAGTTTGTTCAATTAAAAAGTTTCAGGTCACAGTCTTCTTCAGTAGATAATGGGGTTCCTCAGGGCTCAGTCCTGGGGCCTCTACTCTTTATTATTTATCTGTGTCCCCTTTTTTTTTTTAGGAAAATACAATATTCAGTTTTATTATTATGAGGATGACACCCAGCTATATTTGTCTTCTGTGCTGACTGCTAGATTTCCGCCTTCCTCTCTTTCTGATTGCTTATTGGACATCATACAGTTTTCTCAAATTAAATACTGATCAAACCGAAATACAGTGATAGCTCGGTTTTCAGAATTCGCCAAATTAGGTTCTCGGTGCATTTTGACTAGGAAAATTTGTCTCGGTTTTTGTCGTTTGCTTGGTACTTGGCGCACTTGCTTAAACTTGTATGAGCCGCGCGACTTGATTCAGCCGAAATTCGATTGATGATTCACGATTCGGTACACAGTGATTCAGATTCACAATAGCCCTCAGTGAAGATCTCCGCTATGTTTATCGTGTTTTTCTTCATGTTTATATCTACAGTACTGTGTTTTAGTTCAAATAAGTCTTCATGGGTCCTAAAAAGGTTATCTATAAGAGCCAAACAAAAGGAAATCAGGAACTGAATGCTCCAGAACACAAGTTATGCGGGCTGGAGTTCACCAATAGAGTAAGTGTTTAGCTTTTGCTTTCACTTTCAATCCATTACTCACTAAATGACATGCGATTTTTCAACGCTTTATTATAAAATCAGCTTTGTGTTAATGATTTTGACCAAATGTAGTAAGTGTAAGTGTTTTAAACATTACCTGACTTATCATTACTTATTGTAGACTCTGCTATGATTCAGTAGAGTCTACCAAACACTCGTTAAACGTCTCAGTCCATGATCCATTTAACTTGTGATGGATTTGTTGAACATCCCCATCATAAATACACCTCCATTAATGCATATGATGCCTTATACAGTGTGGATTTTCCGTTACATTATTCCTTATGGGAAAAATGTGCTCGGTACTTGTCATTTTTGGTTCTTCTGGAACGAATTAATGACGAGAACCGAGGTACCACTGTACTACATTGGCATAAAATCCTCTCTAAATCTGACAAAAGTCAAGATTAACAGTTCTATTGTCTCTCATTCCCCTCAGGTTAAGAGTTTGGGTGTCATCCTTGATAGTACTCCGTCTTTTAAAGCACATATGAATAATATTACCTGGTGTTCTTATTTTCATTTAGGTAACATCATTTGTTTTCATCCACCTCTTTCTCTAGGCAGCTCTGCCATTCTTGTTCATGCTCTGGTCACATCCTGTATTGATTCCTGTAATTCTCTTCTTTTTGGCTTCATGAACTCCAGCTGGTTCAGAACCCTGCTGCTTGCATTATTTCTAGAACTCCTACTACTGAACTTATCACCCCGCTTCTTAAGCAACTCCATTGGCTCCCGGTTCAGTTTGGTATACATTTGAATATTTTGCTCCTGACTTTTAAGGCTTTGCATAACTTAGCACCTTAGTTACCCGAGTTCTAGAGGCCACCACTTCTGGTTTGGTGGCCATTTCAAAGACCTGTTCAGTACACTCTTTGTGAGGTCTTGTCAGTTCTACTACGATTCTGAGCGTTTCTGAATTATCTTTAAGCTGCTACGTGTTTGATTCTTCGACAGTGTTTATCGGCTTTGGTTTTCGCGTGCCCATTTGGATTTGTTTGCTACTTTGTTTGGATTACTGGCTTGGACTTATTTACCGACTACGATTCTTGTTTATTCCTTAAATAAACCTGCACCTGATTCCTACTACCCATCTGAGTGATTCATTACACTCGTACACTCAGATCTTCTTTTGCTTTTCAACTGACCATTCCATCTGTCCATTTGTCCACTATGAGGCCTGTAGATACTCTGCTTCTCATCTTAGGAACTCACTTCCACCAGATAGCCATGCTGTTGACTCCTTTCCCCACTTTTAAGTGCTCTCTTGCAACATATTTATCTCAAGTAGCCAATCAGATCTGATTTATGTAGTTTTAATTATCTTGATTTAATTGTACACTTATTGTGTTATATGATTTTTTTGTAAGGTGTCCTTGAGTGCTTTGAAAGGTGCCCATAAATGACATTAATTTTAAAAGTTTAATCAGAGCCTGTTCTAATTTCTGCATTATTAAAATCAGGCTGACCAATCAGCTCATCAAGGGCTTATAGGATGAGCAACAGGCTGCCTCTAAACACATGGATATTACAGAAAAGATCTGGTGGAATAGAACTGAAAGGCTGGAGAATGATGGTGATAAAGCTCACAGGGACTGGATGGAAGCGTTTGATTATTTATCTAAGTGCATTCTGATCTGTTCATGCTCATAAACACAAACTAGAGCTTCCTGCACTCATCTCCGCTCGTGTCTTTGTTTTTTAAGACGATGTTAAAAAGACATGGGGGAAATCTCCAACACCTTAAGAGAAGGGAAATTAAGGAAAGCAGAAGCGGACAGGGAGTCTTCTGAGTGTTTTATTTTAATGCAAAGGCCTTAAGACGTTCCAGATAATGGCGTCTGCTAAAAGGAAAACAAACAAGAAACAAAACTAAGCCCCATATAGTGGTGAGCATGGCATTATCATTGAGCAGACTGCCTTCACTGTTACAGCTGTACACGACGTGGTCTGTTCTGTTCACTGGACGCTCAGTGGAAGAACAATCTGGACTGCTTGTGAGTTCCTGATGTCGTCACAAGCCGTGATGGATGTTCTCTCTGGGACATGACGACTCTGATGAGACTCATTCTGACATCGTAATCTGCAGACCAGACCGGACACGTTAATATGGCTTAAGCTCACGTTCTCTAAATCAGTGTGACTCTGGAGAAGAATGAAAGCTTATCTGTGCCAGCCAGCCAAGCTCTCCTGCTGAGTTCCTGTCGCACGCTGCTGAGCTAAACAGGGCTAAAAGGCACAACCACATGAACAGCATCATCGGGGCAAACCCGTCCGCTGATACAGAGCCAGTGCAGGAGCAAGCACAGGCATGAACGCCTTCATTTAGGCTGTTCACTTTAGTGGATTCTCACCTGATTTAACACGTAATGTGTGATCAGTCACACAGTATATGGAGCATTCTAATGAAACAGTCCAGACTGAAAAGAACAAAGCACAGTGGAACCTCGGAATTCAATAATTGCTTACAGAATTATATTACAGTCCTGATTTGTGGGAAGTCAGAATCAAATTTCCTCATAAGAAGTAATGTATATTAAATTCATTAATCCGTTCCTGACCCCCAAATGATTGTTTTTTTCATATATAATTATATTCATATGTACAGTAATTAATGATTACAAGTATGAACTAAGCAAAGGACTGTAATACAATAATAAGAATCAATAAAAAACTGTAAATAATTGAAATAAAGACATGTAATAAGTGATAATGAAGTGAAACTTTATAGCCACTGTGGTGAACGTAGTTTTGGCACGTCTTATCACTGGGACAGCAGCCACGAGACTGGGGTGTCAGAAATCAATTCCATAAACTGATTAATATACATAATATAATATAGTACAACCCCAAATCAGAAAAAGTTGGCACGGTATGCATATAAAAAGAGTGTCTCTTATGTTTCCTTTGACTCGTATTTCATTGTCTGAACTGGAGATATTCGATGTTTTTTTTTTTTTTCTGGTCAACTTCATTTCACCTGTTAATAAACACATTCCAAACAAAGTTGGCCCTTTGAAATGTTGCCATTCCTTTTCACCACACTTAAAAGACATTTTGGTACAGAAGATATTTGTTCTTCTGGACATGGTTATAACATGAGGCTTCTTTTTAGCACAGTAACGTTGTAAGTGGCATTTGTGAATGTAACTGTATTGTAGAGCTTGATAAAGGTTTGATAAAGGAATCCCTTGCTCATGTGGTTCTATCAGCTATTGATGAATGATGGTTCTTGATGCAGTGCCGTCTGAGGGAGTGGAGATCACCCCTCTTCAGTTTAGGCTTTTTAGGAAATTCCTCCAGATTCCTTGAATGGTTTAATGATATTATGCTCTGTAGGGGAAGAAATATGGAAATCCCTTCCAGTCGTTCTTTGAGGAACATTGTTTTTAAACATTTCAATCATTTTCTCACAGATTTGTTGTTAAACTGGAGATCTTCTGCCCGTCAAAGACTCAGCTTTTCCTGGATACTGCTTTTGTATCAAATCATCATTATAATCACCTGCTGACATCACATCATTATTTGTTTTTTCTTAATGCTGCCCCATCCCTACTTTTTTCGAACGTGTTGAAGGCCTGAAATGCAGGAATGGATGTTTATTAACATATCAAATAAAATAGACCAGAAAAAACATAAAATATCTTGGGTTCATTTTGGGTCAAAGAAATGTAAGAAATACTGTGTGTATACAGTCTCAACTTTTTTCTGATTTGTGGTTGTAATAATATAATATACATAATATGCCTGTGCTCCAGTTCTTCTTTCTTTTGGTTTTATGTTAATTGGCTCACTATATTGGTGCATTATCACCACAGACTGGACTGGATTACGTGCATCATGGTTGGAAGATTGCCCGATTGAGTGTTTTATTTAGGGTGCCCATGTTTGTAGTCCGAATATTTGTTGAACTTGTATGACTGATGACTAGTACACAGCCAGAACTGTACCCTAATTGTGCAAATCCTGCCCAAACCTTACCAAGGATAGATTACTTGAAGGCTGAAGGGGAACAGTTTGAGGGCAAAGCACAGGGGTTCTAGCCCTCTCTCTGTGCATATTCCTGGTATGTACGCGGTTCATGGATTCTGTGAGCTGTTTCAGAGCAGTCCGTTTAGCTTCGTTTGTAGCTCGTCAGTCCTATTTACGCCTTTCAATCGGTCTGGACTCATCTTGTATAAGATCTTGACAGAGCATGCTGATTAATGTCTGTTAGGATAAAATGGTATGTCACGGTCCAGCTATTTTCCGAAAGTGCCAGCACTTAACCATCTGACAGCAATATTACAGCATTAGGGCTCAAATGAAAAGATGACTCCGTCTGGCAGCGTGCTCAATTTTTCCAGCAGTGCCACGTAATCCGGTTATCAGCATTGAATTTCACAGCACTATAGCCGAGCACGGACTAAACGAAATTACTTTCAATTCTAGATGATAGCATCTGCATATTATGAACCGTAATGGAGCAAAGAATGGGTCGACCAGACACAAACGGGACATCGTGATGTAACGTGAAATGATTAATAACGCAGGGCTGACGATGCACGGATCAGGCGGTGGATTTTATGGTCGCTCACCTGCAGCAGCTGCTTTGTATGGAGTGAGAGCACTATCTTTAATAAGGGAGCGCAAAATCACTAAGTCGAGTGAAAACAAGAACTGCACGCTTCCAACGCGGCAGCGTTTCAGTTCTGTGCTCGTATCGTAGATAAAACCCGGAAATACGTCAGAGGTCAAGGCTTGGTAGATCATTACTGGAACTATCGATTGCAAGATGTCGCTAAAGGAAATTGGCAGGAAATAATAATATAGAGATTAATATAAAATGGAGTAAAGAAAATACTAAAAGCATTATTAAAGCTAAAATGAAAGATAAATGGCAAAATCTGACTGGAAGACAGTTTTGTAATATTAAAAGTAAAGTTGGAAAGGGCAGGCATACAAACTGAAGTAAGCAAGAAGAGACAATACTATAAGAATGCGATCTGGACACACAGGGTTAAGCAGCACCTTGTTTTAATGAAGTGAATACTGTAATAATCAAGAAACTGTAGAACACCTGATTCTTCATTGTCCTACATATTATCAAGCCAGACAATAATTAATTTCACCTAAAACATCAGATTTTCACACAAATGATGGCAAGCCGTCCTGCCCAGATGCAGCAAAACAGGTCCAAACCATGATACTACCACCACCATGTTTCACAGATGGGATAAGGTTCTTATGCTGGAATGCAGTGTTTTCCTTTCTCCAAACATAACGCTTTTCTTTTAAACCAAAAAGTTCTATTTTGGTCTCATCCGTCCACAAAACATTCTTCCAATAGCCTTCTGGCTCGTCCACATGATCTTTAGCAAACTGCAGACGAGCAGCAATGTTCATTTTGGAGAGCAGTGGCTTTCTCCTTGCAGCCCTGCCATGCACACCATTGTTTGTTCAGTGTTCTTCTGATGTGGACTCATGAACATAACATTAGCCAATGTGAGAGAGGCCTTCAGGTGCTTAGAAGTTACCCTGGGGTCCCTTTGTGACCTCACCAAAACTATTACACGCCTTGCTCTTGGAGCGATCTTTGTTGGTCGACCACTCCTGGGGAGGGTAACAATGGTCTTGAATTTCCTCCATTTGTACACAATCTGTCTGACTGTGGATTGGTGGAGTCCAAACCCTTTAGAGATGGTTTTGTAACCTTTTCCAGCCTGATGAGCATCAGCAACAGTTCCTCAAGAAATCTATTTTGTTCGTGCCATGATACACTTCCACAAACGTGTGTTGTTGTGAAAAGCACACTTTGATAGATCCCTGTTCTTCAAATAAAACAGGGTGCCCCCACTCACACCTGATTGGCATCCCATTGATTGAAAACACCTGACTCTAATTTCACCTTCAAATTAACTGCTAATCCTAGAGGTTCACATACTTTTTGCCACTCACTAATATGTAATATTGAATCATTTTTCCTCAATAAATAAATGACCAAGTATAATATTTGTGTCTTATTTTGTTAACTGGGTTCTCTTGATCTACTTTTAGGACTTGTGTGAAAATCTGATGATGTTTTAGCTCATATTTATGCAGAAATATAGAACATTCTGAAGGGTTCACAAACTTTCAAGCACCACTGTATATCAAAAGTTTGGGCACTGCTTATCGTTTTGCTGATCTAAGTTATTCTAAGTTAAATAGCTAGCCTAACCTCTACATGAAACCAATAGTATGGCAATATTTTCTACAAATGTTTAATGCACAGTATTTATTTGCTGACTTTAACATGTTGGAAGAACCTAATATAAAATGTGGCATCTGCAGATTTGGATGCCTGGTCAGTCAGGTCAGGCAACTCCTTGACAGAAAACTACAGGGAATCAATAGGTGCCCCCAAATCTTTTGCACTTGCAGAATTTTATATTATTTGCTTCCCCAGTATGTTAAATTCAGCAAATCAATGGTGGGTATTACATTAAAAATTTAGACCTGTTTTTCCATTTTGACTTTAGAACGATTTTCAAAATTGTCAGGTCTAGTGTGTGAAACATTGTGATTTTGTTGTAAAGATGTCTGAAATAACTCTGCATTCTCAGTAGATATAATGTTTTTGATATAATGTCGATTTCTGGAAGCTGTGCAGAGAAAACTGGTTTGGCCATCATGGTAATGGTCCTTTCTTTTGAATTCATTTCCTAGTTTACTTTTAAACATCATAAAAAAAATGGTCTCCCCAGTCTGTTCTGTGCCCATAGATTTATCCTTCATTTTAGCTTCAATAATGCTTTTAGTATCTTCTTTTATCTACGAAACGAGCACAGAACTGAATTGTGCTCCTGCGTTGTGCAGTTCTTGTTTTCACTCGATTTAATGTCATTTTGTGCTCCCTTATTACAGATAGTGCTCTCACTCCATACGTTTGGAGCTTTGGGGTCTGACATAAAGTGTGTAGAGGAATAAAGGAATTGGACCGGAAGCTTTGCTTAGTTGCATTTTTAGATTCAGAGTGATAATTGGACGTTCAGCTGAAGAGACGAAGAGCAGACGTCGCTGTTACCGAGGTGTTACAAGTCTGCTTGTTATTAGATTAATAAACCCAACTCGTTCCCTCCATGTGAAATTTCCGAGTAATTAACTCGAGTCTGGTAGCGAATTCGGTTCACGGCACACAGGCGGTGCTGCTGCCACCTCGCAGCTTCTAATTAAGCTTTCCAAACTGTGAAACCATGCGTAACCAGTATCATTAATAATCAAGAGTGCAACACTTCTCTCTAGATCACACCTTCACCTTGGACAAAGCAAGATGTATTTATTACGTACAGTTAAGACCGTCGAGCTTATGCTTTTCTACAGTCTATTTAGCCATTTCTTACATTTTTACATAGACTACATCTACAGAATTATTGAAATGCTTGATAAGAAGAAGTTGGGCGAAATGATAATTAAAATAACTTAATCTCACTCGTGGTTCCTGTTTCAATGTACAATAAATTAAAAATATATATAAACCGGCTCACAATCAGGAACCGGCTCTTGTTCGTCTCAAAGAGCCGACTCTTAGACAGATCGGTCGCGACCGACACATCACTAGGATATAGTAGCGCATTCTGACACCTCTGTTCTTCAGTGTAATGAAAAGTAATAATTGTAAATTTATTTGTAGATTTGTTCGGTCAGCAGTGTTACAGCTGGCACTATTTTTGGCTACGTCTGCTATTACACAAAATCGCCTCATGTAAACAAAGGCGATAACGGCGCACAAAGTGACGTTACAAGCAAGAAACTCCGTTTCCCCAGTCCACACGACAACGCTCCTGAAAATCTTCACCCTGGAAGGAGTTTTGCAAAAAGTCCGTTTTGATTCAGTGACCTAAAACGCCGTTTTCGTGTGGACGAACGGTCAAAACGCATAGAAAGAGCTACGTTTTTAAAAAATATACCGTGTTCGTGTGGACAGGGCCTAATATATATAAAACATAGTACAACTTTTACTTAAATATTTATTATCAGATTAGAAGTACTTTTTATTCAAGTAAAGAACAACTACTGTGTACTTCTGCCACCTCTGGCTCTCCAGAGCAGGGGGTGAGGGCGTAAATTCTGCCCTGGATGTGTGAGACACCAGTCTATCACAACAGCCAGCCTCCCCTCCCTCAGTCACAGCCAATCATGTCTGCATGTGACACCTGACATGACTGCTAGACACTCGACTCTAACCTGGGTCCCTGCCAGGTCATACTAGGGCACCCGCAGAATTTAGAGGGGCACAGCTGTAGCTTGCCAATCAGTCATAGGGGCACAACTGTGCATAAAAATAAGGGCTGTTAAACACTAAATAGATGAAAGTGATTTTACACTAAAGTGGGCGTTACTCCTGCCGTGGAGGGGAATGAAGAACAAATGAACACTAAAGATTTAGTATTAACTGCATTTCATTTTGTTTAACATAACGGACCTCTGATGTTTAATGACTGTCTTTGCTTTAGTTTAGGGATCTAATATGAAACTTTGGCAGGTTTATTCGGTGATAAGTGGCCAAAACAAATAGTGTGGCTGACTTTCTTTTGAATATCTGTGGATGTTCATTATTGCATGCAAAAACCGACAGAAACTGGCTCCGACTGAAAGCATTAGCCGCTCAAGCTTTAGGAAAGATGCTGGGGCATCATGGGAAATGTAGTGCCTATAGTGAATTTGCCTTGTGTGTCCTGTAGTTCAGGATAAAATTGACTTATTGCAATGATGAAAAGAATCTGTTGTTGCATTTTTTGTCGAAGGTTTGTCTCTGATGAGCTAAAATATGTTAAAATCTTTACAAGTTATGTTTTAAACATCATATTTTAACATTGAAAACACAGTAGTCCCCCCTTGCCTCATAAATGGTATGATCCAAGCGATGGCTTTGTGGATCACAGGCTCAGCATTAATGGACATTTGCCAGATGTGCTCTTCCCTACAAGTGTGGGAATGATAGTCCAAAGTTGTGTTAAACAATGTACAGTTTGTTTGTTTAAATAACAGGGGCTGGTGTCATTGGGTGCTCAGCCCCCCTAAAGCTTTGGTCCTAGACTCACCCCTACTGGGAGGTATAGTATTGGCTAAACACAGATGTATAATGCTCGCTTGATTAAACAAACCTCCACAGTTAATGTTTCTGCATTCAATCTTAACTTCATTCAATGGCTTTTTTATACATGCAAGCTTTATTTCCATGAATATGTGTAGATGATCAAATACAAATATATTTACCAGGAATAAACTGGCATATACAGCATATTTATTTTTGTACCTATTGTTTAAAGAAATAATCCCACTCCTGTGTTCGCTGTGGTACGACTACTGCCATTGTTTTTTGTTTTAAGGGTCTGACCGGGTTTAGAAATGAGGTATGGATGTGAGAATCGTTCAGGGATTGTGGCATCGACGTGAAGCTCGGACTGTCAATAAGCCATCCGAAAGTGCTGCTGCTTATCTGACATGCAGACAGAGCTCCACTTATTGGATCCTGATAATTAGAATAAGGGAAAAATAGTTTAATTAGCATTATTTCTCAGTCCTACGACTTCTATTTTGCATTCTATTACACATCATTTATTATAAAAAGCAAAAGGAAAGCACTTGTCCTGAGCAAAGGTTGCAGGAAATTAAGTGGGCACAGGCAGGGCACCAGACCATCGCAGGGTTCTGTAAACACATTGCCTGTCCTTCACACTGTAAGCCCCCCTGGATTCTTACCACCAAGCAACAGGAGCTGCATCACATACACAGTCTTATGCAAACGTACTTCTGCTACAGGCACAAATCAATAGCTCACTTTAAAACTATTGTATAAAGCCGGTGTCCCCCAAGTATCAGCTCTTGGCTCTTTAGCGTTCAGTTATTTTTGTTTATTATATGACCAGCCAGTTTGATTTTGGCTGATTCTTTCTGTCTAAGAATTATAAATGACAGCATACAGAAACATTTGTTAAAGAAAGACAGGAGGGGCTGTTGGCTTGTAGCTGGCCCTCTTCTCTCACTAGCTTTAGCTTTGGGGCGTTGCCCACTTCAAACTTGCTCAAATTGTACTTTTACAGTCTTGATAAAAGCCTTTTACCAGTTAGCACAAGCAACGACGCTGAATTGCAGCTCACCCCAATCTGGTCGCAATTCTTAAGGTCTTTTAGAAAACAATTAAGAACACGCACTGTGAGCTTTTATTCACTAATAAAAAGACATACACACATGAAACAGATCAGAGACGCTCAAGCACCCAAAAATAAACAGACCATCAACGGAGAGGCTGAGCATTAACTGTTTGAGTTTAAAGCTCTGTACACTCATGAACTGAATTTTGAATGAACATTAGCCAAAGCACTGTGCTGTTTGTGTGTGTGTGACTGTTTGTCCCGCTGTCGGCATCACAAGTGCACAAGTGTCGGCTAAATGTGAGCGGCACAGGATCGGATATATGAGACTGATTACTCATCACCGAAAACTGGCCGACATCCAGGTATATTACAGTAATGCAAAAATGTAAGCCCCCTTGCTCAAATTATGTTTCGTTAATGAAAAGTTCACCAAACCTCTGCTGTGAACACATTTAAATGTGACATTTCACCTATTTTAATGAATCATTAACAAGTCAATTAAATACACTGACCTTCAAAAAACACTAGTCTGTAAGCTTTTCTAAATTAGAAGTGTTTTGAAACATCAGTGGGGGAAACAAATACAAAGAGTGCTAGCTGCTACAAGAAATGTTTGGAGACAGTATTTCTTGATAAAGGTGGTGATACTACAGAGTCACTATGAGGATTTGAGCAGGGACGCCAAAACCTTGCCTAAGACCAGAGCTTTGGCCAAGAACAGCCTTTTGTACTGCGTTTGTATGCTGTTGAATAACAATTTTAATGCACCAGTATTGATTTTAAAGGTTTCTTAGTAAGGGTTATGTAAATGTGTAGGTTTAAGATGCTGAGCTATTATATACAGGATATATAATAAATATTATATACTGTGTCAGATAAGGCAGTTCTGCTGGAGTTTCAAACCACCTCAGTGTCACTGCGGGACAGAAAACAGTCCACCAGCCAAAAGTATCCAGCCACCAGCTTCCTCTAGGCAGCGTCCTATGAGCACCGATGAAGGATTAGAGGTTATCTGGAAGTTTCTACAGGTTACTCTAAAGGGGTCAAACTTATCATAACCATGTATTTAATTGATCAGAATTTAAAAAATGTATATAATGTGTAAAAACATCGGGGGAAAAAGTTTGATTTATTTTCATTTTCAGTGTGTAATGTGATAAAACGGAACGATTTTTACAGGTTGTGGTGTTTTATTCTATAGGCACTGTACAATGTAATATAATATTATATTAATTATAACAGTCAAATAAGGTGAGTATATGAATCCCTCATGATTTGTAACTAACATCATGCCAAATTCCTTTTTGAAAAGGAGCTTAATTTTTAAGAGCACCTTTAATTTCCATTCAACTTCATGACACAGGACAAATATTAATACGGGCAAATAAAATAAAATAAAAAATACCTTAAACAGACAATTGAATTTCAGAGAGCAAATAACTTAGTTATGTGTGTAAGGTTTTTGATGTTTCTTTTATTCTGTACTCATTTTGTATCCACTTTTATTTGTCTGTCTTTTTATTGTATACCTGTCTATCTTTTATTGTCAAGCTAATTAAGACATGATGTTACATGTCTAAAATATTATTATTATTATTGGTAGAGGAGAGAAACAGAGTAAGATACTGTAGCTGATGACATCACGATGCCTGCACGCTGAAACTCTATGACATCATGCATGAGAGTTCTAAAAAGGTGGGCGTGTGCAGCGTAAGCACATTCGGCACATGTTATCAGAGAGAGAGAGACTTCTTCATACAGAGAGACATTTTTCCTGATTTTTATCAGTTTTATCACTTTGCTGGATTTGTGTGGAAGCATGAGGGACAGAGTCCAACATCTTCCGTCTCTTCCACCCATTCCTGGACTAAAAACCCCAATTCCACCTCAGGGGAAGAGCAGAAACACCAATTCTGCTCGAAAAGGGAGCAGCAGCGGCACGTTTCTGCCACAAATAGTGCAGAGGAAGAGCCGTGGCACTGCTGACTCCACCAAGGAGCTGAGTGTGATGGGACGATGCCCTTGGAAGGTGGCAGAAGGTGAGGATGGTTTGCATTTGGATTTGGACATTTTAATGGCAGAGCCACTGCCAGATTACAGCATGCCAGGGCAGCCACTATTGAACAATGGTCTGAAAGGACTGACTTTGTTCAAAGTGAGCTGGAACAGGATTGTGTGAGAATGAGAAAATAATACAAATATATTCCCAAAAGGTGAGGACGCTGCCAGAGGTCCCTTCCTGGATGGGTCCCATCACAGGGACCAGGAGGTGGTCGGCCTTTTCAGCCTTCCTCAGGCCTAAACCACCATCAAAGCTGCCACCCCTGGCCCCCACTGGACACCTGGATGCCCATGCTGCACCTCTGAATCCCAAACCTCCATCTGGGCCAAAGAAACAATGGAGCAAGACTCGGAGGAGCTTGCGACCTGTTCCTAAAGCTCAGGAGGAGGAAGGGGCCGAAAAACATCAGGCCAGAGGTGCAGCTGAAGGCGAGGACACTGCTGGTCATGCGGTGGTGGTGATGGAAAGCCCCACTGAGGAACAACCCATGACCAGTCAGTACACATACACTGCTGAGGATGAGGAGCTTACCTCAAACAGCTTGTGGAGACACTGCGCATGCTTCCTCATGTACGCCGCCAACGCCACTGGGTGTCCGTCTCTCCGGCTCTGTCTAAGGTGCTGGAGGACGACTTCTGAACACGGCTCCAACAACAACAAACACACACACGACAAACAACAGCTACCTCAACTAACAACAACTATTTCTACTAACAACAACAAACAACAACCACTAACAACAACAACAGCAACAATAAACAACCATGAACAAAAACAACAACAACAAATAACAACAACAAACCCCCCAATACCCATGCTGAGGTCCAAGCAGCCTCATTCATGAATTTGTAGCTGAGAGTGTGTGAGAGCACAGACGTAACGTCACCCGACTTGAACAGCATCCTTCCTGATGAGATCATAGACAGAGTCCATGGTCGCGGTGGAGGACCCTCCTGCTGAGACCCCGGTACAATCCACCAACACCGAGTCTGAGCCAGCTAAGGGACCTGTTGGGATGGAGGAGCCCGAAATTAGCTGCCTGGAGTGTGCAAAAAAAAAAACCCTACAGGACTCTGACTATGAGAAACAAGATTCTGTGGTCTGATGAAAAAACTGAACACTGTCATAAAGTCCAGGTTGGGTTTGGTGCTGCAGTGATGGTCAACCTTCTGGAAGTTTCTCCATCTGCACACAGGATCTCTGGAGCTCAGCCAGAGTGACCATTGGGTTCTTGGTCTGCTCTCTTCCCAAGGCCCTTCTTCCCTGATTACTTAGTTTGGTGGGGTGGCAACCCTAGGAAAAGTCCTGTCTGTTCCAAACTTCTTCTGTTTAAGAATTATGGAGGCCGCTGTGCTCTTGGGAGGTTTCAGTGCAGCAGAAATGTTTTGTATTTTTCTCCAGATCGGTCTCCACACAATCCTGTCTCTCAGCTCTACAGGCAGTTCTTTATTCCTCATGGTTTGGTTTTTGCTCTGATATTCATTGTTAGCTGTGGGACCTTATATAGACAGGGCTGTGTCTTTCCAAATCCTGTCCAATCAAATGAATTTACCACAGGTGGATCCAATCAGGGTGTAGAAACATCTTAAAAATGATCAAAAGAAATTGGAGGATCCCAGAAAGTTTGTGTCATAGCAATGAGTCTGAATTCTTATGTCCATGAGAATTGTTAATAAATTTGCAAAGGTTTCTGAAAATTCTGTTTTCACTTTCTGTTTATGGGGTATTGAGTGCAGATTGGAGGATTGATGTTGTTTTATTTTAGCACAACATAACACAATGTGTGTGTGAGTGACTTTGTGTTTGGATTCAACACACACTGAGAATCTTAAGTGGTGGCCACAATCTTGCAATAGGCAATTTACATTTAGAGTTTTAGAGTCCTTGCCCAGTCAACAGGTACAGTCCAAGCAATTGTTGGTTGAGGACCTCGCTCAAGGGTCCAACAGGGGCAGTTCTTGATCCAGTAGCTTAACCACTGCACCAGCACAGTCCTACTAGTCAAGTCAGATTTATTTCTATAGCGCTTTTTACAATGGAGCATTGTCTCAAAGCAGCTTTACAATTTTAGATGATCTTCTAATATCTACAGCCAATCCCAAATTGAGCAAACCTAGGGCAACAGTGGGAAGGAAAACCTCCCTATGAGAAAGAAACCTTGAGAGAACCAAGACTCCAAAAGGGACCCGACCTCCTTGAATGGTAGACTTGGTTGCTACTAACTACTGAGCATGTTCCTTAATCCCTGAGCCACCAGTAATCCCTGACATACTAATTGTAAGGTCTGCTATTCTACCCCAGTCAATAAGCATGGGTCAATGAGTAGCTGTGACTGGAAGCCTGTAACTGATTAGAAAGGAGAAAAGCTACAAGAAATATTGCATAATTGATTCATGAAAGCACTCTCCCTATTAGCCATGGAGGTGGAAAGAAGGAAGGACAGCGGTGGCTCAGGGATTAAGGCTCCGCATTACTAATCAGAAGGTTGTGAATTCAAATTCCAGCTCTGAAAAGCTACCACTGTTAGTAACTGTAAACAAGGACATTAACAGTCCACTCAACTTTGGATAACAGGAAATGATTCATATATATTTTTGATTGCTTCCCAGTAAATAAATAGCAATCAAAAAGAAATTATGCCTTGCGAGACGGTTACAAGGTTTCATCTTATTGTTGTAGGAAGCAAAGAAGGTAGATTTATGCTAAGGGAGCAAAATAAGACTAAGAATGAGGCAATGATTTGCATCAACTCACCGCATTATTGCTGTTTCTGCATTCATATCTCACAATATTGTGACCTCTATTTCTTAAATTAGCTTGAAAAATCAAATTAGATTTGAAAGGTATTTGTGCAATGGAAGAGATGGAGAAAAATAAAAGGCAGTGACGGATTATGCAAGCAGTACAGGAGCTAAGCAATGGGTTCTGAACCAAAACAGGTTTAGTCATTTTCATCACACATCGCTGTCCTACTAAGAAAACCATTTAATACACTCAATCACCATTAATGTTCAGCAGCAGGAGTGGGTGCAGAATTCTTAGGATAATTCATCTAAATGACATAAGGCAGATCTACTTGACAATGATACAGTACTATTCAAAAGTCTTAGACCACCATGCCATCATTAAATTTGTTGTTTTAGCAGTGGTATAATGGCCGTATATAATTATTTCTCAGTTTCTTTATTAGAATACAACCAGAAAGAAACAGTGTTGAGTATTTAAACCGTTACAAATTCAGAAAACAGCTTATGTAGGCTACAGTGGTATTTAGTGTTGAGCAAGAGCATCACCTGGGAGCTTCATCAGGATGCCAAGTTGACCCTTCTACAGTCTGAAGAAGCTTGATCAGGAATGCTTTTTGGAAGGATAGCAGCCAAGAAACCACTTTTTTTCAGAAGGGGAACAGGGTGATGAGGCTAAGATGTGCTAAAACTCACAGACTGGAATGAAGATCAGTAGAAATGAGAATTATGGAGTGATGAATCCAAGTTGGAAATGTTTGGGTCCAGTCGTTAGGAATATGTTATGTATGGCCATTATACCATTACTAAAACACCAATTGTAAAGATGAGGTGATGAGTTGTAGCACCACTATCAATTTACCACACTAAATGCAATGCTTATAAGGCAAGTCAGATCAGAAATGGTCAATAAAGCTGTGAAAAAGGCGATATTAGGACCAGCGGTCGCCTACCAGGTCCCACGAAGACCAACAGTGAATACATACAACAAGAACAAATGGCAAGGATAAGAAAGAAGTGAACAAACTGCACAAAATGAACCTTTAGATTGGCAAGAAATATGTAAACTGTTGGAACCAGGCTGTGTACACGTGGTGCCGTATAGGACACACCAGACTTACCTATACCTTTATGATAAGGGGTGAAAACGGCACGTCAAGCCCCACTTACCTTGGCTTACAGAACTGGCACATTATAGATGCCTTGAAGACAGCTGCTTTCAGTATTTAAGAGTACGAGTGCATAGAGACTCCTAAAATTCCTCTCAAGATAAAGTGTCACAGATAACTGGATCAAAATCTATTAACACCACTCTTGGGAACACAGAGGAGTCGCACTAAACACCTCCTACAAACTAAACTTACTGCAGCATTCCTGCCGTAAAAATGGGCCAGTGCCAAACATGGAGCTAAAGCCTATCTAATTACCAGAGATCAGGTCAAGCTGAACATAGAACTGGAAAATCTTTGACTTGGATCATTGAAGTCGGTTTGATTTATAATTTTGCTATTTGTTTATTTAAATATCTTGCAATGATTTTTAAACCTTCAAAATCTTTATTATGTGTGTTTGTGGTTCTGAATGAAGAAAACAAGGACCCTCGAAATGCTGGCAATATTCAAGTAACTCAAATCAAATCCCTGCTATTAGTAAAGCAAGTCCCAAGTCAAGTCATACAAAATTCTGATGCTCTAAGTCCAGTTTCCAACAGTTAAATAAGCCAAATGACAGTGGTGCTAAAGAGCTGAATTTTATGTTCAACATTAATAAATCCTGTTGGATTTCTTCTTGGATTTTTAACTTTTAACTCATCTGTCAAACTGTTGGCTGTTTTGTCTTCTCAATAAATGCACAATCAACTAAAGTCCAAACCGAACACATCTTAAACTTAACGTTACCTTTCTCGCTAAAGTTTGTGATGTACCTTTCTTTGATGAAGTTGGATGTTGTGGCAGTTGTGATGCTGATTTTTGATCCGTAGACCTTGAATATGTTCTCTTTGTTACTAATTTCATCGACAACATAATCCTTGAATCCAGACTTCACTACTTTTTGGACTAGTCACTTCCATGTTATGGGCTTCTTATGTTTGTCTCTGCTGGCTCCCCCCTGATAGGTTGCCAGGTTTGCACGTGTTGAAACAGAAATAATCCAATCATGTTTCAACAAGAAAAATACTTAAAACTTCTCAATACCCGATAATGCAAATATTTAATAATAAATCAAGTCATTTCAAGTCATCTGTTTCAATTTTGAAGTCAAGTCTGAAGTCATGAATACCAAGTCAAAGTCAAGTCCAGTCTTTTATCAGTTAGTCCAACAAGTCTCAAGTCCATAAATTTACGACTCGAGTCTGATTTGAGTCATGCAACTTGACCTTCCAGGCTGTGCGGCCTGGTATGGGCTCTCGCTGTAATCTCCCATTTTGGTTCTGTTCTCTTCTGTTTTCATGTTCCACCTTGCCTGGGTTCTTCCATCATTTGAGTTTCCGTCTTGCTCTATTTGGAGGAGCTGAGTCTATGGTAATGCCAGCAGACCAGGGGATGCCCTCACACAACAACTTGCTATAAGCCATGCAAGCACAGGCGCTGTTATTCTAACAATATTGCATTTGTTATGAGTTCTCCACATCATGGGATGAACTACATACAGCAAAATAACAATCCAAGCAAATACCAGTCCTAAAAGAAAGGTCTGAAAACCAATAAAGATGAAGGTTGAATATTAAAAAGTCGTTACACTCCCATAATATCAACAGAAGCACTGGAAGACCTGAATTTGGTCAAAACGGACACAGCAATCCAAAAAAATATAGATAACCTATCACAGTTATGGAGTGGGGTTTAATTTTTATGCCTTCTGACCAGATTTAGATCTGCAAAGCCAGTTTCAAGTGTCAAATCTATGATGTACCAGAAAGAAATGAGTCCTAGAAAAGCAATTAAGCACAGGTCCATACTTTATTTGACTTGCCTGATGTTTTACCTGATAGTGAACAATGCTAAAATAACTACAGCCCTCTCTGGTGGGGCCCCTTATGTGTACCATCCTTAATTGCTTTTCCCTGAAAAAGAGATTTTACCTGGTAATGATCAGTATTTTGTCAATATGCAAGCTTACATTTACATTTACAGCATTTAGCAGACGCCCTTATCCAGGGCGACTTACAATTGGTACAATCTTACAATCCAAGCAACTGTGGGTTAAGGGCCTTGCTCAAGGACCCAACAGTGGCAGCTTGGCAGAGGTGGGATTTGAACCCTGGAACTTCTGGTGTATAGTCCAGTACCTTACCCATTAGGCCACCACAGTCCTTAGATTTCATATATTTTACTCTCAAGCATACAGTCTACTACCTGATTGGTTATTTGACTTTAAGGAACACTACTTTAAGGGCTTATTCTTTTTTTCTTGGGAAACAAAAATATACCTTTTGTAGTGTTTAACAGCTTTAACTGACAGTGCTCAGCCCCCTCAGTGCTTAACCTCTCAGGCTTTCCTGTCTTGTAGCGATTGCTTCAGACTGACATGTCTAGAAGCAGTACACCTATTTCCTCGTACCTCCCAATAACATGTCAGTAGGTGGCTTGGCTACTGTGAATTGCTTCCAGGTTTAAAGGTGCATGTTTGCTTTCTCTCCACTGATTCTGGGAGCAGTTCAGTAGTGTCTTAGAAAAGGTTTTAGTCAGTATCCTCAAAGGCTCTTCATGGTCATCCTCCTTACCCAATTTTCACATTTCCAAGACACCGGAGTAAATAATAGCAGGGTAACTGGCATCGCTAGGCTACATATTCAAAATGGAGAAACATACTACATAAGTGCTACTGTAGTGTACCCTTTTGCTCAAAAAGTAAACGAAAAGACCCAAATTTGAGTTGTCACGATTTCCCAAAGCGAAAGTGAACGAAGGAAACGGATTAACGCTGTACTAGAAGAATTTCTTTGTGGCAGTAGGCTTGTATGTAGCCAGCACTTCAGACCTGAAGCTGTTATCCGGAACGATTTGTGTAGTCAGCAAAAAAATCGTACGAGTGGGCAGGTGTTTGACTCTGAATAGCTGAGGTGATCATGGAGAAGACTGACGTACAAGAAACAGCAACATCATTTACCCTGCAGTTTAAAAACTTTTCAAATTACCACAGAACCAAAAAACCACAACTTTCAAAGGGCTGATTGGGGTTGCTCCCTGTGGAGTCCTTACATTTGTTTCCAAACTTTACACTGGCTGCATTTCAGATAAAGAAATAACTCGCAGGTCAAACATTACAAGCCTACTGCAACCAGGAGATGGAGCGATGGCTGACCAGGGCTTTCAGACTGAAGGCACGCTGGCTGAAGTAGGGGCCACCTTGATCTCCCACCCCTTCAAGAAGTCTGCTCAACCGAGCAAGGAGGATGCTGAGAAGACACAAGCAATAGCAGGGTAATTCGTAGAGTGAAGGAGTATCACATCTGCGATGGGGTTGTTCCACTTTCACTCACTGGCTCAGTCAACCAGCTCTGGACCATCTGCTGCTTGCTGACAAATGACCAAGGTCCCCTGGATGTCAAGGAGGATAAACCTGTTTGCGTTTTAGATCTTGTCAATAGTGTTGATAATGAATTTTATACATGAAATTATTTAATGTAAATACTTTTTCTCAGTGTGGCTTCATGGCTAACATTAATACATTTAAATTACGCACAACTTGCTGGTTTGATTTTGTGACTGACTTTATCGTAGCACCATCAGCATTAAAAAGGCCAAACCATAACAATTCATTATTCATACAAACAAATAAACTACAACAAAAACTACAACAACAGCGAAAAATCTATATACTGTCTTTTAAGTCAAGGTAGACATCCATGTAAGTATTAAAATATAAATATATACAATGGAATTTATAAGTTCCTGATCCCACCAAATCCAAAGTGGGTGTCTGTGGTGAAGTCAGACTATTTCCCTGTCCCTGTGTTTGCCAGTGGTATTTGAGAGAGGATTTTAGCATAGCCTCTCCTCCAGCAGAGCACTGTTTCAGCACTTTGGGCTCCAAAACCTGTCCTCTTCTCATGTCACTTGTTTGTGGGACACCATTAAGGATCCTTGTTGCCAGGGATTGCAGTGAAGAGTGTCCACAAACATGGCATGCCTCACGGAATCTGCTAGCCATCACTCGTGGCTGGCATACCTGGATCCAAAGCTGTGAGGTAGACTGCTCCCGAGTTGTTTCTTCAATTGTGGCTTCTAGTTTACCTGTTACTTGAAAACCCTCTAGGTGGCATCTCTGTCTGTAGCTGGATGTGAAGTCAAAATTGGACTGGAATCTGTCATTTTCAGTTGGCAGTCTGGAACTTTCAGGTGGACACTGATAGGATAAAACCAAGCCATATGGCACAGGACTACATTTGGAGTCCACCATGGTTAGCTCTTCATCTCGATTTAGAAGCGTCTTGCATATTCCAGGCTGTGGGCACGTGTTTCTGAGCTTGTTCCATGATGTGAGGATCAGTAAAGGGACCTGTAATACAGAGAATGTACAGAAGAGTTAACAGATACAGATGTGTAGTCTGCTGCTCAGTTGCATCTTATCCCGTCTCCTCCTATCTTGACATGATAAAGCCTGTATATGTAAAATGTGATGGATAGAGGTGGCTCATCTGCATTTCACTGAAGAAATTAATGTACATATTAACTGTATTACATTTAACATTTTCTGTGGAGGAACATGCTGTTGTTGGCTCACCAGAATATGCCTGATAAGGGGTGGATTTCACTCCCATTTTGCTGGTGAACTTTGTGGTTGTATTCCCTGGAGATAATTGAAAAAATACCACCATATTACATCCTAGTTTCTTAGTTTCCATCCTAGTTTCCAGCCACAGGGTGGTTGCACATAGCCTTCCCTGACACACAGGATCATGACACCTTCAGAACCTCTATGGGCATCTGTGTGGCATGAAGGGTCATCTCTAATAAGTGCACAAACATATAGTTAATAATTTGAGCACATTTACAACAATGTGTGTTCATCATTCAGTTACTCATTTAAACTAGCTATGCTATACTAGCTAACTGTTTGGCTAATGTTTATAAAAATGAATACTGAAGATATATCCCTCGTAAAAGAATTTGTAGCCCCTCTTGGCTTTCGGTTTCCGGGCTACCAAACCACCATCGATAATCCGGGTAACATCAGTGAAAGAGATTTCTGGGAGATGATGCAAAGCTGTGGTGAACTTCATAATGGTGTCGCTCTGTTTACCTTGCTAAACTAAAGCGGAAATACGTCATCGCACTCTGTGAAAATGGCCCGTTGCCAGATAGAAATGTGGGATTGCTGCAAAACTCAGCATGCAGTTCTGTGTCAGGCAGATACGTAAATAATTCCAGGTGGTCTGATTAGACACTGGGTCTTGCCATGAGGGCGTAAAAGTGCTTCCCTGCTGCCCTATAAAAAGGCTCTCAGACGTTACTTTTGGGAAGTGTACCTCTTGGTGAGAGATCGTTCACATGCCTCTACGACACATTCAGACATTTTCCCAGTTGACAGAGTTTCAGAGGGGGTGCATCATTGGACTGAGAGAAGCAGGATGGTCATTTTGATGAAATACTTGCCATGTAGACCATTCTGAGCTAGCTGTTAGGAGATTTTGGGAGCAATGGTTTTATGGGGGCACACACATGGTGAACAGGCTCCGGACTGCCCAGACAGACCACCAGTAGAGAGGATCATTTGATCCACTGACAATCGATGGTCGGGTTTGAGGAGGCCTTTTGGTGAGCGACACACTGCCCCAGCTTCTGGTGTGATGGATGAGGATCTACAGGCCCAGCTGCAACATATGTTTACAAATGTGCCTCTTTGAATCCAATACCCAACCGAATCTCATCTTGTATTCAGGCTAGACAGGATAAGTCAAAACTCTTTGATAAATGATCTCCAACTCCAAGATCTCCAAGATAAAACATTGTTTCTCTGTAACATATGTCCGATGTCTCCAGTTAAGGACACATACAGAAAGACCAACCCAGTTTTCTAATCGATTAATTCAAATTTTGTGATCAATAGTGTCAAAGGCTGCACTCAAATCTAGCATAATGAGAACTGAAACCTTATTTGCAGCAGTACCGACTCAAAGATCATCGACTGTTTTAGTCAATAATCTAAATTGAATCGTTATTGTTGAGCCCTGACAAAACAGATTACTGTTATAGTGTAATTATTACAAGTGAAATACAATATGTAACTTAAAATTGTAATGTGTAGCAGCATTCACTGTTTTCATCATATTTTCTCAGAATTGCCTCTGCCTCACTAACCCACCCATAAAACCCTGCAATAACTTCACACCCCACCAGTTTGGGAATTTCTTTCTTAAGGTATTACCTTAGGATATATAACTACACAGATACCATGAAAATGTTAGCAATCAGCATTGAAGGCCTCAGGGGACACAATTGGAATTTAGGAAACAAAATTGGTCCACGAGATCTAGAATTGATCAGACTGGAATTCTTTGGTCAGTGACCTGTCCTTTCGTAGTGGAACGATGTTTTAGGCAGATCCAATAATAGTGAACAAGGTGGAGGGATCTTCCTTATTTTCACAAATATAGTAAGTCCTTTAGATGTGAAACTTCGACTAACAAACTTTCGAAGATGCATGTGTGCGTGCGAAATACATTGAAAATTATTTCAAAATTAAAACCTCGGTTGGTTATTTCACATCTCTGGCACTTGGCAGAGGTGAGCATAATGTTGTTGTTTACCGAATCTCACTCGTATTTGGGCTTTATCAAGAAGTGGTTCTGTTACCGACTGTCATGCTTGGGCAGAAAGCGGGAGATGAACATTAAAAGCCGGTACAGATCAGAGTTTTATTAAGAAACTGAAAAACACTGGAGAACTGAGTGCAATAACAAAACAAAGACCTGGACAAACAGAGTCCACAAACAGTCCAAAGCACAGCAAACAGGAATGCCATGATACTAGCATGAGAAAGCAGAAAACCGAAACAGTGTGAACCACACAGAAGTGAAATGTACTCAATTTGTGCCAAACAAAGGAAATGCAGGGTTTAAATAACCAAATTAAAGAGCTGAAGTAAATCAGGAAGTCAGAACATAAACAAAGGTGACGCACCATGCAGGGGTGATGTGGAAGAAGCGATGGGTGCTGGGTACTGTAGTTCGGTAGGACATCGGTCATGACGCAGACTGTGTACAGTACATTCCTCCTGTTTGTAGAATTATTGTGCTATTTTAAACCCAGAATGTCTGGTATTAAGATTAAAAGCAGTGATGATCTCTATAAAAAGCAGTGAGCCGTAACAACGGACACTAAAATGAAAGTAAGAGAGATCAGGTGTTGGAGGCTCACAAGCTGATGCTTTGGCTAACCATGTTGGACATGTGAACCCACTATCAGAACAGAACTGGTTCGTATCTAGGGGACGTACTCTATTTAATATATTTTATGTCATTTCATCTATGTGTATAACAACTATCATAATCTACAACAGAGGTGGTGAGTGTCTGAATGCCTATGACTGGACCCCCCAGAGTGGAGTTTGATCTGGGCTTTTCTGGCATGTGCTCCATCAAGGTGGCAATGTGGTCAAATGTAGGAGGAAACACAGTATGTGCAGACACTGCACTGAATCATGTTCGCCTGTGTAGTGTTGTACTACTCTGGTCCGGTCTCAAGACCAGAAATGAGCAGACTCGGTCTTGTCTCGCTCTCGATCTCATTTGGACTCGGTCTTGTCTCGGTCTCGGGGTAAGGTGGACTCGGAAATTGTTTTCGAGACCAGCTGAGTCCAATGAGTCTGCCTGATGTAACGTTAATTATAAACTGAACTTTTTTTCTATCATTATTGAATATCAACAATCCATTCAAACAGAATAAATCAGTCCTTTCTCTATTTGTTTAATAATAATCTGCACTGATTGGCTAAAAACAAGCCCCTGCTCTTCTTGTTCTGTATCCAATCCATGCATTTTTATATTGAATGGTCTGTGAAGGTTGTAAGTGTGCATTTTCACCCACTCGGTTTACCATGCATCAAGTATGTCTGCAAAACCTGGAATTATTATTAAGATTGTTTTGATATTTAATAATAAAATGGATAACTTGGATGTTGTTGGTTATAGAATTGATAATAATTTTAGGATATATACAACTTTGTGTTATATTTTACAAAATCTATGATGGAATATGATATTTATTAATATTATATTTGTACTACATAATTATATTATAGAATTACAAACTAATTGCATTTTTTAAATTTTCTTCTTTTTAGTCTTGTATGATGAAAAAATGTCTTGGTGGTCTTGGTCTTGTCTCTGATTCGACTATTAAAAGCCTTGGTCTTGACTCGGGCTTGATGTGTCCAGGTTTTGGTCTTGACTCAGAATTGACTCCAGCGGCCTTGACTACAACACTACCTGTGGGTAATATTAACACCTTGTGGCATCTTATAGAGGAACCGTCAGTTATAACTGTATGATATGAGTTTTCCCGTGTGTTTGTGTGATTTGGAAGTACGGAGAGAAGAAAGTTTAAAAAGTGAACCTTACAAATGTGGACATGGATGTCAGATGGGTGGAGCATATTGTGCTCGTTACACCTTTGGTGATTTTGTCTTCTACTTTAAAGAGCTATTCAAGTAGAATTTATTCCACCTAAATATCCTTTCATAAAGAAGTATTACACATTTTTAAAGGGCTCTTTGGTTGGTTGTTGGTCTTGAAGGCTTTCAGGCTTTCAGTGGTCTTTGTATCATTGCAGAATGTGTTTACAGGAATGCTTCCTACAGAAAATAATAAAAAAGTTTTAGGTTGCTCAATGGGAACCTTATTATTAGAATTAGGTCTTATGATGAAGCTGGTGATGTTGATATTGATTTGCTTAACAGTTTTAAATGTCATTGATCCCAGGAATCCATTTGTATTCTATGTCTTTGTCCAGTCAGTAGACTCTATAAAACCTCCTCAACATGCTTAACATTGTAAAGACCATTTAGGATTTTGTTTTTTCCATGTCCACATGTGACAAGTACATGGTTTCACCATTCACTGACTTCTAAGCCACTGTGGTAGTAAATCTCACCAAAGTAGGTTTAGCTGGTAAATATCACACCAAGAAATTTGTAGAGCATTGGTCACTGTCATTAGGCAAACAAATGTGAGGAATATCATGCTGACGTGCACGGAATATCACTAATCCGAGTAAACACGTTGATGTTGACACAACATTGTGGAAAAGGATTTGCTTTAAACAAATAGTGTTACTTATGAACATGGTTTTGTCCAAATAGGTCACATAATCACTATACCCTACATTCTAGATAAGCAACAAAAGTCAAGATGAAGCTGGTATGAAGCTGGTGATGGTATGAAGCGCTTTTTCTGTGGATGGATGGAGCTGCCTCCTTTCCTAGTTGGATCCGGTTTCTTTAGAGTTTGGAGTACTGAAATATCAGAGAATATCATGACACTTAGCTCCACTATGAAAGGAACGGTGATAATTGGAGATGTAACTCTTCGGGGCAAACTGGCTATGGTCAGCCCAAAACCAACTGTAACAAAGCTGGTGGAGATTTCAACCAACTTCTTAATGACTGTCAGCTTCTTACTGGTTTTGTACATAATAGGGTGACACACAGCAATGTAGCAGTCTGCACAAACGCAAGCCATGAAGAGCAACCTTCCACCCATGGACAAGCTGTGGACAAAGGTTAGAAAGATATGTAACTTTACAATGTGCAACACCGTGAAATTAAGGACGGTAAAAGGGATTTTAGCAGTGAAAATGAGATGGTCAGGCTGAGCATGAAGATGTCGCTGGGGGATCTTCGTCTTTGTCTCTGGAGAAGCTCGTGTAGAACCACCAGACTGGCTGGGAATCCCAGAAGGAAGCACAGAATCCCGGTTGCTGAAAAGACCAAAAAAGCAGTGGAGTTGCACCAGTTGTAATAGTTTGTGGCGTTCAAAGATGAAGAACTTCCATTAAGGAATCCCATTATGGCGTCTATTTGAGGTAGCTCTTCCAGTCCTCAGAAGGTCCTGCTGGTGTGTAACCATGCCATGTTACACCAAAGTGAGAGCCAGTGATATATAACTGAACTTATAACTGAACTTACTGATGATAAATACATCATGTTTTGAATATTTAAATTGTAGAACCACAGGACTATATGTAAAAAGGGAGGGGTCTGCCGCAGTAGGATGGAAAGTAAGAATAAATGATGTTCATTATTTTAAATTATGCAAAGGACTGGTGCTCTGTCCCTTGAATTCCTGGGTTCCAGACTGTTGGCCATACAAAATGCATTTTCTGGAAGGGTCCTACAGAGGAACAAACCAGCAAGTTTAATTTGCCAACTGTAACCTTTATTCTAAGCAGTGAGGCTTAATCCATGAGCTTGATGAAGCTGGTGATACTGCGTTTGATTCTGCCAATTGGTTTTTCCAAACTGTTTTAAAGGTTATTGATCCCATGAATCCATTTAGGACTTGTACTCTAGATGTTCCTTCAATCAGTAGAATCTATAAAGCCTCCACAACATGCTTAACATAGTAATGATCATTTACAAGCACCATAAATCATTCGGTCCGTTCTTAAAGATCAATGGTGAAGATTAAGCAATGGAATTAATGATGAAGCCATTGATAAAGATTTGGTTCTGTAGATGGATAAGTTGTAAGGAGTTTCTTGTTTTATTTTCCATGACTATATTTGAACCGTTTTTTTAGGAAAGCTGTGATATCACATGGCTAGTTCTCAGATGTTGCATTAACAAATCTCACAACAGCAGGCTTAACAAATATTTGTATAGCATCAGTCACTGAGTCTTTAGGCAAACAAGCTTGTCGAGGAACATGCTGACATGCATGGAACCTAAATAATCTAAATAAACAGAATCACATTGTTGGTATAAGGCAGTGGAAAGAAAAGTTTGTGTTAAACAAATATGGAGGCAATGAATATTATAATTGAATCTGCAGGGACTGGGAAACTCAGAATCGAAGGCATGACGGATGGAGCCAAATGGAGTCCAAGCCGAAGAGAACCTGTAGACGTGAGACTATAGCAGAAGTTCACCTTCCAAAAAGGCAGTAACCCAAAGCCAAATCTATACAGGAGTGGTCCAAAAGCTAAAACATCAATGTCTTTGAGAGGCTAAGTCAAAACCCAGACCTCAATCCAGCGGAGATTTGCAATTTGAGAATTGCTGTTAACCAGGGATCGTTAAGCAATTTGACAGAGCTTGAGCAATTTTGGAAGGAAGTATGGGCAAAAAAACCCAAAACAGGATCCATATATGAAAAGCTGATATAAAACCTATTCTAAAATACTTCCGGCTCTAATTGCAGCAACAAATTATTTGCATTTGTGTTTTGCTGATTTACCCACATCAGATCCTAGCAGGTTTTGCCTGGATTGTGTTCTTGGGCTACTGCTTATTTGTACTATTGTTAGGTTAGCCTACTAAGAAGAATAGAAAGCACTATAAGGGCAACTGCTTAATGCTGTAAATGTAAAAGATGGTGCGACCAAGTATTTGACCCAGAGGGATGAATACTAATGAAAAAAAGAGACTACTTTTGTTTAAGTAATCTTTGTATCACCATATTTTATGTCATTTAGATTGTTAATCTATATTGCAGGCTTACAGATATATATAAATCAAACTAAAGTTTTCTATCTCTGCATAAAAGTTAGGGTTCAAGTGGAATCAAAAACATTTCCTGCACCAGTTCTTTAAAAAATCCAGCTTACCCACACTAACCAGATACATCATGGGTAAAATGACACTTCCAGTCATGGAGATAGCATATCCATATGGAGTAAAGCAACAAAAGATCTCATAATGTGTCCATGGAATCACTTGTCTGAGTAAGAAGATGAACACTGATGGAAAATAAGAGACAAACGTCAAGATGAAGCTGCTTCTGATGGTATGAAGAGCTCGCTTCTTCTGTGGATGGATGGTGCTGCTTCCATTTCCAGTCGGAACCGGTTTCCTTAGAGCTCGGAGTATTGAAATATCACAGAACATCATGACTATTAGCTCCACTATGGAAGGAATGGCGATGATTGGAGATGTAATGATCCAGGGCAAAATGGCTACAACCAGCCCAAAACCGACTGTGACGAAACTGATTGAGAGTGTGACCCATTTCTTAATGACAGTCAGCTTCCTACTGGTTTTGTACATTATAGGGTGACATACAGCAATGTAGCCGTCTACACAAACGGAAGCCATGAAGAGCAGCCTTCCAGCCATGGACAAGATGTAGACAAATGTAAGAAACATCTGTAACTCTACAATGTGCAACACCATGAAATTAAGGACGGTAAAAGCGACGTTAGCAGTGAAAATGAGATCCATGATGGTCAGGCTGAGCATGAAGATGTCGCTGGAGGATCGTCGTCTTTGCCTCTGGACAAGCTCGTGTAGAACCACCAGACTGGCTGGAAATCCCAGAAGGAAGCAGATAATCCCGGTTGCTGAAAAGACCAAAAAAGCAGTGGAGTCGTCACTGCACCAGTTGTAATAGTTAAAAAATGTGGCATTCAAAGATGAAGAACTTCCCTTTAGGATTCCCATTATGTCTTCTTATAATTTGAGTCTTGAAGAAATTTGGGAGGGTCTTCCAGTCTTCAGCAGGTCCTGCTGGTGTGTCACCGTACCACTTTATACCAAAGTAAGATCCAGTAATGCTCTTTATTACTGAACTTACTGATGAAACATTTGAATATGGAAATAAAACCACAGGACAGGATGTGTCTGCTGTAGAGTGGAAAGTAAAAATAATTCATTTTCATTGTAAATTATGTGACGCCCTAACACAGTTCCTGTGACTCAGAGGTAAGAGCAAACTGCATGTAATGGATGTTCCTGAACACCTGGGATTGAACCCCTGGGCTGGGCTTGCAAAGTCACTGTTGGTTGGAGCATTTCAAGAACCAATCAATCAGTTATGTTTATTGTCACGTCACATTTACACAGGTGTGCAGGTGACTTAAAGCACAAAATAAATGTACATCTCCATCTACAAGTACTGCACTGTTTCTCTAGATATACAGTTCTTTTAAAAGTAGTGTAAATGTACAGAATATAAAATTAATATAACTTATGGAAAAAATGTGTACTATATACAGATGTATGCAAGGATTGGTGCATTGTAAAAGAGTTAGAGTCTTATAGATGAAAAGATCACTGTGTAGATAAAGCACTTTGTGTTGAGTCGCACTGGTGTGTGTCTCTAAGCTTTAATATTTAAATCCTCACACGTCTTATGCATGGGGAATGCAGTCCGTGTTCCTTTAGTATACTAGATCCACTAGTCAAACATTTAAGAGGTACTGAGTGCAACCTGTGAGACATTGGTTGGTTGAATATATTCTAGTGACCTTTAAAATATACTCATAGTAAATACATGTATATTCATATTCAAGGTACGATGTTTGCCACATTAAATACCAGTTGTTGGCATTTCTTGAGTATCATATCCTATGACTGACTTAATATAAAACACTTTAAGGTTAGGTGGTGTGAGCAGGCTGTCCTCCCTGTAGTTGAAATGAAACCTACGCCAGTGCTGTGGATGTATTGATATTTTCCATGACTACATTTGAAGTGAACATCAAACAATCACTTCTCAGATGTTGCATTAACAAATCTCACCACAGCGGGTTTAGCTTGTGAAAACAACAACAAATATTTGTATAGCATCAATCACTGAGTCTTTAGGCAAACAAGCGTGACGAGGACCGTGCCGACGTGCATGGAAACTAAAAAATCTAAATAAACAGAATCAAATTGTTAGTATTACTGGAAATAAAAGTTTGCATTAAACAAATATGGAAGCATTAACTATTGTAATTCAGTCTGCTACTGGAATAATCAGCCTTGAGCGGATCTTTCATGACGATGTCACGTGGGCATTCTTTTAGTTGTTATTGTGGTTAGGTAACTAAATAGCTAGATTTGGCTTTGGATACCAGGCTAGGAAAGATATAAAGTGCTTATACTGGTATATTGGACAATAAGAACCAGACCACATGTGGTAAAAATTGCAGGCTGGAGAATGCAATGGGCACAGGCAGAGGTACACCAAGACAAAGAGAAACCTCTAAAATTCGAATTCATTTTCACCATTTTATGAAATCAAAGCTAATTTGTCTGATTATATATGCACAGTGACTTGCATAAGTATTCACTCATTCAATACTCCCTCATTTTGTATGATAACAACCTGGAACTGCAATCTACTTAGTCATTTAGCAGATGCTCTAATCTATAGCGATTTACAGTTGATATGATCTTATAATCCATGAAGTTGTGGATTAAGGGCTTTGCTTATGGTCCCAACAGTGGCAGCTTTACAGAGGTGGGATTTGAACCCTGGAACTGCATCAACAGTCCAGTACCTTAAGTGCTTTGCCACCACAATCCCACACAACACAAGTCTATGCAAACAGTGCATAATATTGAACTGTGAGTAAAGTCAATACAGGTCACAAAATTAATCACACATAAAACATAACAGTTGTGATGGCTTAAGTATTCATATGACACAGTTCGAGATTATACCTGCACAAACATCATGAAGACCAACCAGTTATTAACACACATGTGGGAGATATAGAAACATATTGATCAGAATGTAGTGATAAAAAGATATCCCAAACAAAACATAGCATGATTAAATCTGAGATACAGTAAATGTAGTGGATTATGGCATTACCTTTAAATGAATTAACTCTTGCTTCCTATCTATAGCTGGAAAATAAGACAAATCTCAGTTTGATATTGTGAGCTACTAGTGACATAGGATTCTCATTGTCAGTGAACAGAATTTCACATGAATGTGGCAAATTCAAAAGGCAGGATAAGGTTTATTGAATACAACCAACCAAAAAAATCACAATAATGACTCAATGAAATGGCAAAATATAACAATCTATAATCTTGAATCTATAGTAACGTTTGTGTATATGAGTATGCAAGCTTATAGATGTCACAGTTTACTACTATGATATAACACAGTGCACAGCACAGGATTACCCTTTAGATGAATGAAGTAGCTTTATGGTGATTTAACAAAGACCAATGCTCACTACTATGGACTGTGGATATGTGAAATTTACTGCACCGGAATATTACACTAATGTAACAATTCCAGAACCTGAAAACACCCAAAGGAGCACATGAAAGCATAACATGCCTGTTTTGCGTAGTTCGGAGAGTTGGCTACTGTCACGTTGTCGGGACTTTGGGGCAGACTGTTGGCACGTCGACTAGCCAGGGATCTTCCTCAACCAGAAAGTTGCTTACATACCTTTTTAACAACACCTACAATAGCTAGAGCTTCCGAACTTTCCAGCTCAATAACAGTTTTCAGGATCTCATTATGAAGTTTGTGCAGATTTAGGAAGCCTATTAACTATTGGCCACCGATGAAGGGCTGTCAATTCTATCATGTAACTTTAAAGTAGAAACTTACTCACCTAATGGACAAACAAACAAGGTGGATGTATTGGGAGTTGAAGCTTGTAACTCAAGGCAGCTTTCTTTTCTTCCTTGCCGTATATTTCACTCTCTGCCATATTCTCTAATTCAGGAACTCCACGACTGGTAGTCCCCATCCTGGTTTGAAGCTTAAGCTGGTGGGTGGAGGCCGGATTTGGGGTGAGAATAAAGAGGTTTACCTTTTTTCAGCCAGGGAAAGTCATATTTATTTATATAGCACTTTTTTAAAGTTGCTTTGAGACAATGGAGCATTGTCTCATTTTAGATTAATAATAAATATAATTTTAGATTAACTTTAATCTATGGCCAATCCCAAACTGAGCAAGCCTAGGGTGACAGTGGCAAGGAAAAACTCACTAAACATTATGAAGAAGAAACCTTGGGAGGACCAAGACTCAAAAAGGGACCCAACCTCATTGGGTGGTGTAGATCATAAATGTAAGAATGCAACTAATTTATCTAGCCAATGGGAAATGTACAGTATTTATTTTAAACAAATTCCTTTGTTTTCAACACAAAACTTTACACAGAGATATCAGAGTCTATAAGTTTATTTTATATATGATTTATTTTATCATGCAATTCTCACTTTTATTGGCTTCATTAAGTTGCTTTAAGAATCATTACTTGGTGCAGGACATTTACAGACAAAGCATATTTATGCATTTCAAAACCTGAGTAATGCAGTATAGTCAAGCAGAGCACACGTCTTCTTGTCCTAATAAGAAATAAAGTTACTAAGCAAATTAAACATACAGAGTATTTTTTCTGATTCATGCAACAAGTATCTAGGATCTACAATACTAATATGGGAAGCATCAAACATACGTCAATAAATAAGTGATTATACAAGAGAGAAATTCAATGAACACGAATCGGAATATCAAAATAATCACATGCAACATTACATTCTAAGACTTTAATCATGTTAATATAGAAATAAATAAATGAAGAAATTCAGGTGCTATCGTGGTCAATCTTCATCAGAACCATAGGCTGTTTGGTCTCATTTTGATGCGGGTTGTAAGTCCTTTCCCGTCACCTGATTCAGGTGGACATTATAAGAGAAATAAATAAAATAAAGATATGAGTTATGGTTTCTGATGAGCCTTTAGGCTGATAATTGATTTGCTGGGTGAGGTGTGCATTCCTAAGCCTCCTCAGGCTTAAAGAATGACCGTTTGATGGTGGTGTGAATTAGCAAGGGCAATGAATTCTGATCTTCTTGATTCCAAGGCAGATGTTTAGCATCACAGAGGTTGTAAGGCTGTCCAAATTGTCAGCACCTTTTCAATCAAGGTGTGTGCAGCCATGGGTTAATTGGGAAATGGGAGCATGTGGTTGTACAGCCATGTGCAGGTGGGACCCGATTAGGTAACTTACATTTGAGGAGATGGCGGAATAACAAACACAGGATTTAACAGTCCTTTGTAATGGTTGTGGAAGAGAATAAGCAGAGTAGAGAAACCTCCTCATTTCGGTATTGTAGAAAATTGAATTAAACTGTTATTGCTACCTAAAGAAATTGGAAGAATATGGTACAACTGTAACTCTTCTTTGGCCATCCATCAAAAGTGACCGCTAAGGAGGACAGTATTTAAGAAGCACCCAATAAGCCAGATGTTATTCTGAAGGAGCTGTAGAGATTCTAACCGGCAAATGCTAAACAACCAAGTTAATTTTATGTGGCTGAACCCTACAAAAGGTCCCCACAAGCATGGAATGGATTAAGCAGGTATGAAAATGAATGAACTGCAAAATGTGGGAAGGCTTTCTGCATGCTGTGAAGAGCTGACTGTGCAAGAGCTCAAGTACATTCAGAAACATTTCTTGCACCAGTTCTTTAAAAAATCCAGCTTACCCACGCTAACCAAATATATCGTTGGCAAAATGACACTTCCAGTCATGGAGATAGTATATCCATATGGAGTAATGCCACAAAAGATCTCATAACGCGTCAATGGAATCACATGTTCAAATGAAAAGATGAACACCGGTGGAAGATAAGCAACAAACGTCAAGATGAAGCTGCTTGTGATGGTATGAAGAGCTCGCTTCTTCTGTGGATGGATGGAGCGGCCTTCTTTTCCAGTTGGATCCGGTTTCCTTAGAGCTCGGAGTATTGAGATATCACAGAACATTATGACTGTTAGCTCCACTATGAAAGTAATGACAGCGATTGGAGATGTAAAGATCCAGGGCAAACTGGCTATAGTCAGCCCAAAACCAACTATAATGAAGCTGGTGGAGATTGTGACCCATTTCTTAATGACAGTCAGCTTTGTACTGGTTTTGTACATTATAGGGTGACATACAGCAATGTAGCAGTCTGCACAAATGTAAGCCATGAAAAACAGCCTTCCAGACAGGGCCAAGGTACTGATAAATGTAAAAACCCTCTGTAACAGTACAATGTGCCACACCATGAAATTAAAGATGTTAAAAGGGATGTTAGCAGTGAAAATGAGATCCATGATGGTCAGGCTGAGCATGAAGATGTCACTGGAGGATCGTCGTCTTTGTCTCTGGAGAAGCTCGTGTAGAACCACCAGACTGGCTGGGAAGCCCAGAAGGAAGCAGAGCATCCCGGTTGCTGAAAACACCAAAAAAGCAGTAAAGTTGTCACTGCACCAGTTGTAATAGTCTGTGGCATTTATAGATGAAGAACTTCCATTTAGGAATCCCATTATGGCTGCTTATGTCAGAGTCCTGAAGAAATTTCTGTGGAAGCTCTTCCAATCTTCAGCAGGTCCTGCTGGTGTTTGTCGCTATACCACTCTACACCAAAGTAAGAACCAGGGACGCTTTTTATTACTGAATTTACAGATGATACGTTTTGAATATGGAAATTATGAATATAAAACCACAGGACAATGTTTGTAAAAAGGGATGGGTCTGTCTGCAGTTGAATGGAAATGAAAAATAAAATATCTTGTGTACTGCTTGAAATAGCAGTCCCTGAACACCTGGGTTTGAACCCCTTGGCTGGGTTTCAAAGTGAACGTTACTTGGCCAAAGAAAATTAATTTATGCTTCCTATAGAGGAACAATCCAGTGAGACTTCATTCATGAGCATGATGAAGCTGGTGACCCTGAGTTTGGTTCTGCCAATTGTTTTTTTCCCAACTGTTTTAAATGTTATAGATTCAATGAATCCACTTGGGACTTGGGATCTTCTTCCAATCAGTAAAATCTATAAAGCCTCCACAACATGCTTAAGATAGTAATGATCATTTACGATTACCATAAATCATTTGGTCCTTTCTTAAAGATTACTGGTGAAGATTAAGCATTTGAATTAATGTTAAAACCATTGATAAAGATTTGGATCTGTAGGTAGATAAAGGTGTAAGGCATTCCTTGGTCTGAAAATGCAGTTTTTCCATTACTACTTTAGAAGTGAACACATTGTTTGGCAGGCAACCTGTGGTACATTTACATTTATTTATTTAGCGGATGCCCTTAAGGTGTACGGAGTTGATTGTTTTGTCTGTGGATATACAGTATTTGAAGTAGGCATGTTGTTTGGTAGGAAAGCTGTGTTACCAGATTGTGTTGCATTCACAAATCTCACCACAGCAGAATTAACTTTTGAAAATGACAACAAATATTTGTATAGCATCAGTCACTGAGACTTTAGGCAAACAAGCCGGCAGAGGACTGTGCTGACACGCATGGAGCACGAACAATGTAAATACACAAAATCACACTGCTATAAAGTGGTGGAAAGAGATTTATTTACATTAAATTAATGCGAAGACAATGAATATTACTATGATATGTTATTGAAATAATAAGACTTGAGCAAATGTTAGCATGGCTGGCTAGATTTGTACTTGGATGTCTTATCTTAGCACTGCAGATTATACCATATGTATATTGAATTAGTGTATCTATCTTTATAGGCTTCTATTGTTGTGTGGGCTGTCAGATGTTCGTGTATATACATATATTTACATATATTCCTTCTTTCCTATCTATCTATCTATCTATCTATCTAATAAGCTGACAAAGTTGGTGTTAGAATTAAGGAAGATGCTCCATCATAAGGTTTACTGTAAAACCATGGGCAGCCCAGCCAATTTATTGTTCATTTGAACAAACTTGAATATGAATGCATACATTTTGAAACAGATTGGAAAAAAACAAAAAACAGAACCACGCTCTTGACTTGTGCAACACTTTGGGTGCTTTAAAATGCTTCTTTTCATTTTGAAAATCAGTAAAATGGTGTTCAGGTGGCACAGCAGTCTGAGACGCTAGCTTAGCACTGCGGTGTTATGGCGATGCCGTCTGCCTGGGTCAGGCATTGCGTACAGATGCTAATGGCTGTTTCTGAGGGAGGAGAAGGCTTATTGGGTATCTCCCTCCGGTGATGCAATACTGACCCCATACCTTACACATGCTCTGTATTCTCTGGGGATAGGTACTGGTACTCAGTTAAAACAAACAAGCAAAAAAAAATTGTATTTTATCAGCCACTGAGTCTTTAGGCAAACAAGAATGAAGAGGATCGTGCTGACATGCATGGGGCATAAGTAATGTAAATACACAGAACCAATTGTTGGTATAAGGAGATTTGTTGGTGTTAAATTAATACAAGCAATGAAAATGACGCCTTATGCCTGAACCCTTTGGCGGTACCCTAAACAGAAAAAGAAGGGATACAATATAAAAATAAAAATATGTGAAATGTTCGGTGCATAACTGAGGCTATTTGTGTTTACTCCATTATGTTTAAGTGTCTTTTGAATAAATTGTACTTTGAGAGTCAAGTCATGTCAAATTTATTTATATAGTGCTTTCTACAATACAGCATTGACTCAAAGCAGCCTTACAATATATTGGCCTAAAGCCCTACTAGAGCAAGCCTGAGGCAACAGTGGCAAGGAATAACTCCCCTAACATTATAGGAAAAAAAAACCTTTGGACGACCAAGACTCAAATAGGGACCCATCCTCTTTGGGCAGCCTGGATGTTAAAGTATTACAGAAAGAAGAAAGCACCCAGAACCCACAATGGACCACCAACAATAAGCTATAGTACACCAGCAGCAGACGCCCACTGTTACAAAATACATAAGAAATAAGTGGAAAGATGAAGGGAACATGCTACCAAACAACAAACTGCATCAGATCTACCCCTACATCGATAGTAAAACAATATTCTTAAGAATAAATCTTCATAATCAGGTGGCGGTCACCAGATGCCACAACTGCCACAAGAATCTGACTCAAGTTCTCTTAATCAAAGGAGAAAATCTGCCAAACCTGCCCCTTATAGCCAGACATCTTTTATGTGACTGTCCCTCCTACCAACAAGAGAGAACACGTCTTCTGGCAACCAACATTATTTAAGAAATCACTACCGTTCCTGCCATGAATGTAGCCCCAGTGGTGATATGGTGTCAAGAAACAACAAACCATGTCAATACATTATTGTCAGTAGTGAGCATATGTACTGAATAAGTCGTCGTTTGGGATTTGGTCTAAATGATTTCAAGGACCTCAAGTAAATATAAATCCTAATGAAAATAAGCAAAGCTAAAGTTTTCAATCTCTGACTGTATAAATGTTCAAGTGCATTCAGAAACATTTCTTGCACCAGTTCCTTAAAGAATCCAGCTTTCCCACACTAACCAGATATACCGTGGGCAAAATGACACTTCCAGTCATGGAGATACTATATCCATACAGAGTATAGGAACAAAAGATCTCATAAGGCCCCAATGCAATCATGTGTCTGAATGAGAAGATAAACACTGGTGGAAGATAAGCGACAAACGTCAAGAAGAAGCTGCTTCTGATGGAATAAAGAGCTCGCTTCTTCTGTGGATGGATGGACCTGCCTCCTTTTCCAGTTGGATCCGGTTTCCTTAAGGCATGGAGTATTGAAATATCACAAAACATTATGACTATTAGCCCTACTATGAAAGGAATGGATATGAATGGAGTTGTAAGGATCAAGGGAAAATTGGCTACAACTAGTCCAAAACCAGCTGTAACAAAGCTGGTGGAGATTGTGACCCATTTCTTAATGACAGTCAGCTTCTTACTGGTTTTGTACATTATAGGGTGACATACAGCAATGTAACAGTCTGCACAAACGCAAGCCATGAAGGACAGCCTTCCGCCTGTGGATAAGCTGTAGACAAAGTTAAATAACACCCGTAACTTCTCCACCTGCCATACCATGACATTGACGAGCGTAAAGGGTACGTTAGCAGTGAAAATGAGATCCATGATGGTCAGGCTGAGCATGAAGATGTCGCTGGAGGATCGCTGTTTTTGCCTCCGGAGAAGCTCGTGTAGAACCACCAGACTGGCGGGAAATCCCAGAAGGAAGCAGAGAAACCCTGTTACTACCCACACCACAAAAGCAGGGGGGGTATCACTGCACCAGCTGTCATGGTTTGTGGCATTCAAAGATGAAGAACTTCCATTTAGGAATTCCATTATGGCTGCTTATGTTTGAGACCTGAAGAAATCTGTGAGGAAGCTCTTCCAAGTACTAATTAACCTTTCCTGTGTACAAAGTCTGTTCAGTACAACACAAGGCTAGTCAGGTCCTTTAGGTCCTTAGCAGATGCCCTTATCTTGAGTGAAATCCAACTGATACAATCTTGCAATCTGAGCAGTCGTGGGTTAAGGGTCTTGCTCAACATCCCAACAGTGGCAGCCTGGCAGAAGTGGGTTTTAAACCCTGCACATTCTGGTCCCACGAGTCAAGGGATACCACATGGCATGACCACATGAAAGTCGTTGCTTTAATAAATCTCACCACAATAAGTTTAGCTGGTGACAAAAAAATAAATAAAATCACACCAAAGATTTGTATGTCATCAATCACTGAGTCTTTAGGCAAACCAGCATGAAGGGGATCGTGCTGACATGCATGGAGCACGAATAATCTAAATACACAGAACCAATTGTTGGGATAAGGTGGTAGAACGAGATTTGTTGGTGGTAAAACAATGAAAACGACACCTTATGCCTGAACCCTCTGCTGGTACCCTAAACAGAAAAAGAAGGGATACAATATAAACTAAAAGTTTCTAAAATGTTCAGTGTACAACTGAGGCTATTTGTGTTTACTCCATTATGTTTAAGTATCTTTTGAATAAATTGTACTTGTAGAGTCAAGTATATTGGCTCAAAGCCCTACTTGAGCAAGCCTGAGGCAACAGTGGCAAGGAATAACTCCCCAAACGTTATAGGGAAGAACCTTTGGACGACCAAGACTCAAGTAGGGACCCAACCTCTTTGGGCAGCCTGGATGTTAAAGTATTACATAAAGAAGAAAGCACCCAAAACCCACAATGGACCACCAACAATAAGCTATAGTACACCAGCAGCAGATGCCCACTGTTACAAAATACATGAGAAATAAGTGGAAAGATGAATGGAACATGCTACCAAACAACAAACTGCATCAGATCTACCCCTACATCGATAGTAAAACAATATTCTCCAGAATAAGTCGGCATAATCAGGTGGTGATCACCAAATGTCGCAACTGCCACAAGCAACTGATTCATGTAATCTTAATCAAAGGAGAAAATCTGCCAAACCTGCCCCTTACAGTCAGACACCTTTTATGTGAGTGTCCCTTCGACATTATTCAAGAAATCACCACCGCTCCTGCCATGAATGTAGCCCCAGTGGTGATATGGTGTCTAGAAACAACAAACCATGTCGATACGCTATTGTCAGTAGTAAGCATATGTACTGAATAACAAGCTGTTTGGGATTTGGTCTAAATGCTTTCAAGAACCTCAAGTAAATATAAATCCTAATGAAAGAAAGTCAAACTAAAGTTTTCAGTCTCTGACTGTATAAAGTACATTCAGAAGCATTTCTTGCACCAGTTCCTTAAAGAATCCAGCTTTCCCACACTAACCAGATATATTGTGGGCAAAATGACGCTTCCAGTCATGGAGATACTATATCCATACGGAGTATAGGAACAAAAGATCTCATAAGGCCCCAATGCAATCATGTTTTCGAGTGAGAAGATGAACACTGGTGGAAGATAAGCGACAAACGTCAAGATGAAGCTGCTTGTGATAGAATGAAGAGCTCGCTTCTTCTGTGGATGGATGGACTTGCCTCCTTGTCCAGTTGGATCCGGTTTCCTTAGAGCTCGGAGGATTGAAATATCACAAAACATTATGACCATCAGCCCCACTATCAAAGGAATGGAGATGAATGGAGACATAATTATCGAGGGCAAATTGGCTACAACCAGCCCAACACCAGCTGTGACGAGGCTGATGGAGATTGTGACCCATTTCTTAATGACAGTCAGCTTCTTACTGGTTTTGTACATTACAGGGTGACATACAGCAATGTAGCAGTCTGCACAAACGCAAGTCATGAAGGACAGCCTTCCACCCGTGGACAAGCTGTAGACAAAGTTAAAAAACACCACTAACTCCTCCACCTGCCATACCATGAAATTAAGGACGTTAAAAGGGATGTTAGCAGTGAAAATGAGATCCATGATGGTCAGGCTGAGCATGAAGATGTCGCTGGAGGATCGTCGTCTTTGCCTCCGGAGAAGCTCGTGTAGAACCACCAGATTGGCAGGGAAGCCCAGAAGGAAGCAGAGCATCCCGGTGACTACCCAGACCACAAAAGCAGGGGGTTTATCACTGCACCAGATGTCATAGTTTGTGGCATTCAAAGTTGAAGAACTTCCATTTAGGAATCCCATTATGGCCGCTTATGTTTGAGTCCTGAAGAAATCTGTGAAGAAGCTCTTCCAAGTACTAACTAACCTTTCCTGTGTACAAAGTCTGTTCTGTACAAAAGGTGAAATAATTTCACCAACTCAAGGTTAATCAGGTCCTTTAGGTCCTTAGCAGATGCCCTTATCTTGACTGTAATACAACCTATGCAATCTTGCAACCTGAGAAGTCGTGGGTTAAGAGTCTTGCTCAACGTCCCAACAGAGAGGTAGGATTTAAACCCTGCACATTCTGGTCCCACAGTCAAGGGATACGACATGGCATGACCACATGAAGTCGTTTCATTAATAAATCTCACCACAATAAGTTTAGCTGGTGACAAAAAATAAATAAATCACACCAAAGATTTGTATATCATCAATCACTGAGACTTTAGGCAAACCAGCATGAAGGGGATCGTGCTGACATGCATGGAGCACGAATAATCTAAATACACAGAACCAATTGTTGGTATAAGGTGGTAGAACGAGATTCGTTTGCATGAAATAAATACAGAGACAATGAAAATGACAATGAATCTGCTACTGGAATAACCAGACTTGAGCAGATGTTTCTTAATGCTGACACTTGAGCATTCTTTTGGTTATCATAGCTGGCTAGATTTGTAGAAATTAGTGAAAGCACCTTTTACTGGTACATCTGACAATAAGAACCAGACCAAATGGGAACCGATAGAACTTCCCTACTAGTTATGCTTTATTTTCTACTGAAACGAGAGTCGAGCCCAAGCTAATCATTTATAAGCTATGCATTACATGTGACAGTGATGGAAAAAGTATATTTATAAATGTAAAAACTTAACACAACGATGTTTTAGGAAACAAACCTACACACATCACATCAATGCACATTTTATTGCATACATTAGAAAACACCAAGTACAGGTAAGTGCTGTTTAATGACTATTTTTAATGTTTGTTCGCTTTAACAACTTGTAACTGAAGAACCACAGTGTTGTGTATTTCCTGGAGGGAGTGATGTGTAGAACAGTTTGAGCTTTGGATGCTGTGTAGATGGTAGCGTTTCACTCGTGTTTTCAGCTGCATCTCTAACGCATTTACGTATCGTTTGCTCAGAGTTTTCTTGTGAAAATAGCCTTTATATTTACACTCCAGTAACAAAAACAGACTATGTGACTATGGTATATTTTCTTTGAGCTCTTGTTCTGGTACCAGCTTCAGCCCACACTGTCTCCATTCTCTGATTTACTGAGCATGCTATGCCATCAAAACTTTCCCGCTGATGACACAAGTCATAATGCTTATATGCATTGTAACCAAAATGGTTATCTGTATCAGGTAGTATTATAGTAGTTCATGTTTTTTTTTGGGTTGTTCCTCCTCCTGTCTGCTAGGGGGCAATACAGGGGCTAGTTCTATAAATACAGGAAGCTAGATAGAAGTGGCTGAGAGTTACTTTCAGGTATGTGGACTCTCCCCTGGAATCTCCTTTATGAGAAACCTAGTGGTTTTCAGGCTCATTGTGAGTATTTGCTTTCCTTTCTTTGTATGCTAATGCTGCTGCTAAAATGCCAATGTTGCTGCTGAAATGCTAATGTTTGCTGCTAATGCTAAAATGCTAGTGCCATGGTAAAAATATTAAACATGTGGTTTGGGACTCCCTTTTACATTCTGATGCAGAAGGAGATTCTTGTATTATTTGAACACTACAGCCTTTGTGGTGGAGCTGAGGACGGTTTGAGATTGTGGAGTTTCTAAGACTCTTCTCTTCATCCCAAGTTCCATCTCTTCCCTTGCTGCTATTTATCGGGTGGGACCAAGCTATTTGCTCTTTCAGTATTATACCGAAATGGAAGTACACGTACATTGGATTATGGACATCTATGGACATCCCCTCATGAACTTGCCCAACCACTTAAGCTCTTTTTCGTGCTTTCATGCGGGCATTTGGGCAGTCGTTATTGTAGAACCCTGACAAGGTAATATGACAAATCACCTTTACAGGCTGTGATTGAAGGTTTAATGTGTAGCAGGGTCATCTTTTTCAACATATTTTCTCAAAATTCTCTCTGCCTTGCTGCGTTCCTCCTGCAATTACTCTCCCAGTTTGAGAACAGCATTGGTCCTCAAGCTATAAAATGTACCAGGTGTGTACAGCCAAACATCCCGGCTTTTGGATGGTGCATTAATAAATCTCACCACAGCAGGTTTAGCTGCTGCATACAGAGACAATGAAATGAATACAGAGGGAATGAAAATGGCACCTTAGGCCTGCACCCTGTGTTCTCTGGGAATGGGCACCAGTGCTACTGCTGGCCTGATGAGTAAAAGCAGGGATACATGTTAACAAATCTGTGAAACGTAATTTGATCAATGGTTCAATGCATAATAGACAGTAATCTTTTCATTAAATTATAACATTTTTTGCTCCCATTACACTCATTAACAACAAAAAAAAAAACTAATGCAGGATTGCTGCCTTTTGAGTTAGGTTCGAGTATGGAGGCCTCGTGGTGAGCGCTTCAATCCTGCCTTTGCTGTGGAGCGACACGCTGCCCTAACTGCTGGTGTGATGATCTGTGGAGCCATCGCATATGACAGTCTGTCACCCCTAGTAGTGATACAAGGGACACTAGTGGTTCAGCGATATCTGCAGAACATCCTAGGGTCACATGTTGCCTCTCATGGCAGGGCTTCCAACTGGCAGTTTTCAGCAGGATAATGCTCACCCACACACAGAAATGTTTCCGCGAGATTGCAACACTTCCTTTGCCAGCCCGATTGCCAGTTTTATCGCCAATCGAGCGTTTATGGGACCAGTTGGGCGGCAGCTTCAGAAAACTATGAATGTGCAGGATCTACAGGCCCAGCTGTAACATCTGTGGGCAAATGTGCCACAGACTACCATAAGGAACCTGTATATCTCCATGCCCGCCCGTATCTCCTATATCCAGGCTAGAGGTGACCGAACAGGGTAACTAGAGCCTCCTTTCAATTGTCCAGTTTTCCCCAAATAAACTTATGCCTTCTCTCTAATATTGTAATCACTTACAAATATCATCATTACATTAATACATATGTGTCATTAGATCACAACAACTCCTTTTTTGTCATTGAGGATATATTAGTACATTCTACAATGTAAAAGTAAGGGTTCAAGGGGAGTCAGAAACATTTCCTGCACCAGTCTTTAAAAGAATAAAGCTTACCCACACTAACCAGATAAACCATGGGCAAAATGACACTTCCAGTCATGGAGGTAGCATATCCATATGGAGTGACGTAACAGAAGATCTCATCATGCGTCATTGGAAACACACTTTCTAATGAGAAGACGAACACTGGTGGAAGATAAGAGACAAACGTCATGATGAAGCTGCTTCTGATGGTATGGAGAGCTCGCTTCTTCTGTGGATGGATGGTGCTGCTTCCATTTCCAGCCATAAATGGTTTCCTTAGAGCTTGGAGTATTGAAATATCACAGAACATCATGACTATTAGCTTCACTATGCAAGGAACGCCGATGAATGGAGATGTAATGATCCAGGGCAAAACGGCTACAGTCAGTCCAAAACCAGCTGTAACGAGGATGGTGGAGATTGTGACCCATTTCTTAATGACAGTCAGCTTCTTACTGGTTTTGTACATTATAGGGTGACATACAGCAACGTAGCAGTCTACACAAACGGAAGTCATGAAGAACAGCCTTCCAACCATGGTAAAGCTGTAGACAAAGTTTAAAAACATCTGTAACTTCTCAACATGCCATACCAAGAAATTTAAGAGCACAAAGGGTACGTTAGCAGTGAAAATGAGATCCATGATGGTCAGGCTGAGCATGAAGATGTCGCTGGAGGATCGTTGTTTTTGTCTCCGGAGAAGCTCGTGTAGAACCACCAGACTGGCTGGAAAGCCCAGAAGGAAGCAGATAATCCCGGTGGCTACCCAGATCAAAAAGGCTGGGGGTTTATCACTGCACCAGTTGTAGTAGTCTGTGGCATTTATAGATGAAGAACTTCCGTTTAGGAATCCCATTATGGCTGCTTATGTTGAGTCCTGAAGGAATCTGTGTGGATGCTCTTCCAAGTACTAATTAACCTTTCCTGTGTACAAAGTTTGTTCTGTACGAAAAAGATGAAATAATTTCGAACACGAGGTTAATCAGGTCCTGCTGGTTTCCATCACCGCATGCCTTTACTCCAAAGTAAGCTGGTTGTATTTATTAATGGATGCACTCATTGTACCTGATTTGAATATGAAAATTGTGGACTGAAAAGCACGGGAGAGTGTTTCTCTAAAGTGGCGTACCTTTCTGTAGTGGTCTAATGTTTAGTTTAATCTAAAGTATACAATTCACCTTGAGCATGAACGGAAACTTTAATTTTAAACCATGTGGGTAGACCATTATTTGATTTAATTACAATGTCATTTAAATTTAATTTATTTAATTACTTTATGAGCACAGGCTACCATCTTCTGATGGCGACTTCCAGCAGGAAGCACCATGTCACAACCCAAAAAGTCTTTGAGACTTCTTCCCACTTGATTTTAACTTGTTTCTCATCTTGGCTTTAAGGCCTTTCTCAACTTGACTTTTCGATTTCTCTTTTTAAGTTTTCACTTTTCACAAGCTTCTGTGTTTCTTCAAAATCTAAATACCGTGTCATCTAAAATGGCACGGCTATGAGCACCACCATTTGGCAAGCTTAAATGGCCTGCAGCGCAGCTAGTACTCATTCTCGCAGATTACTTTTCTGCAGTGATTCGCAATTTCCATGAAACGAAGATGCTATGATTGTGGTGCCGCCTCTGCTGGCAGTAACCAGTGCAGCAGGCCACATCATAATTACTCGGTGTTAATCTGTAGCAGCAACTTTCGGTGACTTTTGGATCTTCAAAATTCTCTGTACTATCAAAACCATGCATAAAAGCTTTCATTTGGAGTTCCTGTGGTTGTTGTCATGGAATTAAAAATTTATGAGAGAAACCACAGGCTGGCCAGGGCGCCTTCCAAGAGATCTGAGCCATGCGAGGATGATTAAATATTTACAACTCTTCATCTCCGTTGACTTTTTTTGTGATCTGTGATATTTGGTATTCTCTGCTGATTCATTTCTTATTCTGACAGGAAGACATATCAAATTATTCAGATAAACGATCCAATAAATTTGAAAAGCTGACCTGCATGAGAGGCAAACGACTCCGTTTATCTCTGTCACCATTCCAGTGTGTTTTGGACATGCAAACCCTGAGGCTATTGCTACATCAGTGTTAAATAGAGTGAAATATAAACAGAAATCACTCACAGGCTTCACCAGGGCTTTGCTTGATGTACCATATAATTAAAAATGGTCTGTTTTTCTTTTCTTTTACCTCAAGACAAACAGAAGTAAGTAGAACTGTCCCAGCTAATATCCAATGTCTATAGGATTCTGGTTGTTGCTTGTATGCTTTGCTTCTTCAGATGGTTGATTTCATTTCATCCTTGAATAATTCCACCATCCACACTCATTAGTCTGACAGAAATGTTCCCAGCAGAAGCAAAAAAATGAAATCTGTCATTTCAGTAGACCTTCTTGTCCCATCCTGCACTGATCGAGTTTGAAGTCTACAGCTGAATTATGTAGCTTCTTTTGTTTAATATTTAAATGTGTTCCTTCACTGTCCACAACAGGCATTTAAGGGGGCGTGGATCAGCAGGGATTGTTGGTGCCATTCAGCCTCAGCGTCCCGCATTCGGTCCTCACCTCTGTTACTGTCTGTGTGGAGTTTCCTAGCTTCAAAGGTTATTTAAGATATCTAGAGTGGTGCTTGAAAATTTGTGAACCCTTTAAAATGGTCTGGATTTCTGAATACAGACCAAAAGTAAAAAGAACCCAGTTCAACAAATGATAAATATTATACTAGTCATTTATTTATTGAGGAAAAAAATGATCCAAAATTAGATATCTGTGGCAAAAGTATGTGAACCTTTAGAATTAGCAGTTAATTTGAAGGTGCAGGTAGAATCAAGTTTTTTTCAATCAATGGGGTAACAGCCAGGTTTGACTGGACAAACTTTTGTGTGCAATGAACTTCACAATATGTTTGTGGAAGTGTGTCAAGGTACGAACAAAGGAGCTTTCTGGGGACCTCAGAAAAAAGGTTGTTGTTGCATTACACACTGTAGTTCTGCAGCTGAATGTTTAGGCTGTTGCTCAAAGACTCAACCACGGCAGGTTGACAGAGCTGGGATTTGAACTGACAGTCTTCTAATTTGTTGTTTAGAGCCTTAACTACTGACCCAAGACTGTACAGACCAACCAGTTCAACCAGTACAATTTTGCAGATTAACCAGCAAATCCATATGGGTTCAAAATTATGCTTGTCTTTTCTGGAGGTCTGGTGGAAATTTAATTTGCTTTTACAGCATTTCGCAGATTCCCTTATCCAGAGCAACTTGCAACTGGTAGAATCTTACAATCCAAGTAATTGAGTGTTAAGGGCTTTGCTAAAGGACCCAGCAGTGGCAGCTTGGCAGAGATGGGATTTGAACTCTGAACCTTCTGGTCCAAAGTCCAGTATCTTAATCCGCTAGGACACCACGGTCAGCAGTGTGAGGAATGATTGTGATTCATTCCTCACACTTTTGATGCATAAAGATTCAATGTTTGTACAGACCACATTCCCTTATAAAATGTACAAAGAGGGTAACATTTAGTCCACGCCTTTTATTTTTAATTAATCGTTATTTCTGCGACAGTTGATACAGGTTGAAAGTCTCAGCAGAAGCTCTTGCCTGGTCTCTGGAGGTCTGTAATCTCTCACGTCTTCGCTTGGTGAGATCTGAGCCGATAATGGACTGGCACAGAGCCGATCCTCAGGAGAGTATTCTCTCACCGTAGCTGATATTGAGTCTGACTGACAATCGCAATTCAGATCAAGTCAGCCACAAACTTTAACTCAGTGGCATCTTCAGACCCACTTTACTGGGGCACATGCTGTAGGAAAATGTTGCCGTGCCCTACTATCTTGTATTGCTGAGCAGAGCTGTAGGACATGCCATGTGAATTCACTACAGGCACTACATTTCCCAGAATGCCCCAGCATCTTTCTAAAAACTTGAGCGGCTAACGCTTTTAGTCAGAGGCAGTTCCTTTCTTTTTTTTTTTTTTGCATGGAGTAATGGAGAGTTCCAAATATTTAAAAGAAAGTCAGCCACTCTGCAGACAAGGTAATGACAGTTCATAGCTATATGCTTACGTAATGCAATTACATTAATAAAGATTCTTTAGTGTTAATTTGTACTTAACTTCTCATCCATGACAACTTTAGTGTTCAATCTATAATCCATCTATTTAGTGTTTAACAGGCTTATGTTTTATGCACAAACACTACGTAAAACATTACCAGGAACAGTCAAACTATAACAAAAGCAATAGAAGTGAAGGAACATCAGGAGCCAGGAGGAGACACCAACCGCCCAGGAAGAAAAGATGAGACCTGACAGGGGACAGGAAGAAGGGTGTAAAGCACATCAGGTTGTAATTAAGCAGCCTACTGTGGAAAGCGAAAAGGGTCAGAGGAGAGCAATGCAGGATGATGTGGCTAGCAGGCTGTTTCTAGCACATGTAATGCTGACATGTTTTCTTTTTCAGTTCTGTGTATTTAAACCAGGGGTGTCCAAAGGGGTGTTCAGGCCAAATGTGAATACGTTAGAATACGTTATTAGTGGGCCGCTGGCATGTTGAAATTTTTTCTTTCGCTTGAGGTCTAGACTGGCTCATCACCACTGGCATGATATCTTTATAATGAAGTCGAGTGTACGGTTTGTACATTTTTCTGTATTTAATTGGTTATATGACCAAAGAAGTACAAGACGTGCTTTGTTATTGAGGTCCATAGGTCTGGTAATGTACAGCAAAGGTATAAAATACAATTTACATGAAAAAGATGCAGCATTAATCTGCAGCAAGTTATAATATTTTCCACTCTTTTGGTATCCTGCTTCTGTAATTGCACAAAAAATTCAGTAATTTATGCTTTTTTGTAGTTTTAATACATTGTTTTGAATAATTTATGAATAATAGACTCGCCTTTAGGATTTTTATACGGTCCAATCTGACCCCCCTGATTTAAACTATTATTATATTTATAGGAAGTCGGGTCCCTTTCTTAGTCTTGGTCCTCACAAGGTTTCCTCCTCATCACATTGAGGGAGTTTTGTCACTGTCGTTGCTCAATTAGGACTGTGGGCATAGATATCTGGACTCCTGACCAAAACTCTTAAGGAAGGCCATTAAACCACAATTGCTTGGATTTTATCTTTGTAAGATTATAACAGGCCTCTTTGGATAGCTGCAGCGGCTAAATGCTGCAAATGATAAATAAATAAATAAATACTTTCTTGTTTGACTGGGCTTGTCCAAACTTTTTTATTCGTCATGTTTACATGAGTCTCCTGTGTGGATAAATCCAGGTGAGACTTGTACCTTGAGAAGGGATGGACCATCTGTCCTTCAGCTGTTGAACTGTTGAGACGTTGTGAGAGAAATTTCGTTCTTTGATCTCTGTGTCAGTGCTTCATGTCCTTACAGCCTTAGAGAAAAGGTACAATATTCCACCAAGTTACATCATCATCAAGTAATGTATATCAGAAAGGCTTAAAAGAAAAGGATGTACCAATGGATGGGTTATGAACCTGTCTCTCTCTCTCTCTTCAGGTGTCCTTCTTCTTGTTCATCATCTTCGTGGTCTACACCATGCTGCCATTCTCCATGAGGGATGCCATCATTGCCAGCGTCCTCACCTGCTCATCTCACACCGTCGTCCTCAGCGTCTGGCTGTCGGTCACCACTGAAAGTACTGAGCAGCTGGTGTGGCAGGTCAGAACTCCTTCTCCTTTACCGTGTACTCACACAGTTTTCTTTGACATCGCATTATTTTAGGGTAGTTAATAATAATAACATAATTCTCACCACCTCACCAATCTGCATCAATAACAGAGAAATATGAGGTTACTCTCAACAGGGCTGTAGAACTCATGGCCATATTCAACTCTTCTTTTGTTGTCTTGGAAATGTTCATATTTGAACTTAGACTTGTTCTCAGGGTCTGATCTCACAAGATTCTGATTTGGTCACGTTATTGTGGCATCACACAGTTCCAGGCCTCATACTATTTTTCAGATGACATCAGAGAGCCCTAACTCCCCCACCCCTCTTCCTGTTGACTGAGCATGCCATGCCACCAAAACAAAACTAACTAGTGTTTTCTATTTCATTGTATTTATTATTTTATTTATAAATAGTATTGTCTTCTATTCTATAGTTTCATATTTTCTATTTTATTTTACTTCTCTTTCATTTATTATACTCTGTGTATTATTTTAAGATTTTCTTTAGTTATATTCTCTATTTATTGTTTTGTTTTTAGCTGTAGTTCTGTGTATTTGAACTATTAATATAAATGTATTAATTAAATAATTAAATTTAATTCTTAAATGTGACACCTAGGCTGCCCATGGAGGTTGGGTCCCTTTTTGAGTCTTGATCTAGGTTTGCTCAGTGAAGGCTGTTGGCCTAGACCGTTGGAAAGCTGCTTTAAGACAAAGCTTTGTTGCATAAAGCGCAAGTAAATTTGACTTGTCTTTGTGGGACAATAATATAACGCTGACCAGCAATGAACTGGCACCTGAATTGGAAAGTGTGCAAGTGAGAGAAATGTATGTAGTACCAGATTGTGCAATTTGAGACACAGCCAAGGGTGCAGACTACAGCGATGAGCAATATTTCAGCTTTATTTGATCCCTAATATATAAAAAGCATACAAGGTGATTTTAGAGTATAAAACTAGAATTTGTAGGAAACAGAATTTATACAGAGAGTAGGTTTATATGCAGAGTGATAGTGCGCTCTTAGATAATGCAGCTCACCCACATGGGGAATGTGTTTGTCCACATCTCTATGAACAAAACAAGAAGCAAATATGAGAAAGCTGAAAATGTTTTTCCTTTAACAACCAAAGGAAGTGGAAACATTTAAATACAACGTTTAAAGTTCAGCTCGCTCAGTGGTTCAGAACTGAGTTTACCTCACGACTAAATACCCATGAATTATGTGTGCTGGATCTGTGCTACACATCGCTAGAACCCTGGGTGTGTGCAAAGGACCATTAGTTTCTATTTGAGTAATTGTTTCTGTTTTTGGCCATAAGCTGACGCACCACATGGGAGAAACAAGTGGAGAAATCTCAACGGTCTTTGCACAGCAGAGTTAAATGTGTTCGCTTTTTGCAGTCTCGTGCAAGCTTCTGTGATTCTGCACTCTTCTCAGTTCACTCAATGAGAAAGACACTTTCTCATTGTATAAATGTGTTTGTGAGAGAAAGAGAGCTCACAGGGTAAGGAAGGGCTCAGCGAGAGTGAGAAGATTTTACCCGTCTTAAAAAATAAAACGATAGAAAATCAATATGTTGAGGTCCATGTTGATATTCAACAAAACAATAAGAAACACTGCAGTATCATGACTTTTTAGTCAATAACAGTACACTACAGTATCCCATATAGCGCTGCTAAGAACAGTATATAATCTAGTGTTCAGAAAAGGTCCAGATCACATAACATGCAGTTTCACAGACCGTATCGTGTACACTTATCAAGAAAGTATCGACTAAGTCCTCCATCAAAGTTGATAAACCTTTTCCTTATGGCCTTTTTGTTACGGTGCGGCATACAGAGGCAGACGAGGTTGCAGATTCCAGTATAAAAAAACAGTTTATTAACGATGAACAACAAACAATAAACAAACAATAATAACTGAGATAAACACAGCAAACTAAATGAAATCTGGCATCAAAACAAAGAAACCGCTAGCCAAGGCTAGGCTAACGCTAGCAGTAGCAAAATGCGCTAGGGGTGAACTAGCATAAACAAATGTGAAAGGTAAACAAGGCACGAAAAGAAAGCATGACACCATGTCCAGGAAAGTCAGACAAAAAAACAATAATCCAGACAAGACTTGGCTTGGCGAGGCTTGGCGAGGCTTGACTTGGCTTGACTTGGCTTGAAGCGGTTTGACATGACAAGACGTGATGTAGAGAAAACAAAACGCGCACACGAATGCTCAGAAAACTGAGCCAACAATTCCAACCCCGAATCAACAGACTTGGGTATAGCATCAACATGCTCGGATTCGAATCAAAGGGTGCAGTGGGCTCAGATGCAGAGCCAGCGCGCTCAATTTCAAGGCTGCGGGGTGCTAGTGGCTCGGGTGGTGGGCCACGGGGCATCAACGACTCACTAATGGAGCTAACCGGCTAACCATGTGCCCAGATGTGGGGCTAGCATGCTCAAGCACAGGGTCACAGGATGCTAGTGGCTCGAGTACTGTGCCACGGGGCACTAACGGCTCATCCACAGAGCCAACAGGCAAGACACACAGGTACGGGGCTAGCGTGCACAAAAATGGAGCCAACATGCTCAGATAGAGTTACATGGCGCCAGTGACACATCTACAGAGCTAAACGATGCGTCGAGCTCGGAAGCTGGGCTAGCGTGCCCAGATACTGGGTTACCTCGCGCTAGCGGCACATCTACAGAGCTAAATGGCGTGGCCAGCTCGAAAACGGGGCTAGAGTGCCCAGATACAGGGTTACACGGCATTAACAGCTCATTTACAAAGCTAAGTGGCGCGGTGAGCTTGGAAACGGGGCTAGCGTTCTCAGGTATGGGACTAATGGACGCTAACGGCTCATTTTTGGAGCTTGTCTTCAAGGTCCTGGCGAGCGGGGAGCTCAGAACGTCCTCAGCAAGCAAGGTGGCGCTCTCGACGTCCTCAGCAGGCGAAGTGATGTTCTTGACATCCTGGAAATGCGCTTGATGGGCTTGATCATGGTGCCGACCTGAATCCTTCGACAGCCCAAGCGGAGGATCTAGAAGGCGACAAGCGAGGTGGGGCTGGCGCAGATGGTTGGAGTGCGAGGGTTCCGACCTCACACTCAGAATGCCAACCTGGATCTTGGTCGGGTGAGGGCCAAATACAGACCCGAGTGCTTCCAGGAAATGGTTGCAAATACCCTGTAAGTGCTGCGACCAGTTCACATGGGCCCAGTCCAAAGCTTTTTCAGTCAGGCAGAGAGCCACCGAAAGTACCTGGTCCGCCTCAGAGCTGGAGGGGAAGTGGCTCAGAACTCAAACTAAATGAAACCTGGCATGGAGCCGAAAACAAAGAAATCGCTAGCCGAGGCTAGGCTACTGCTAGCAGTAGTGAAATGCGCTAGCGGTGAACTAGAATAAACAAACGTGACAGGAAAACAAGGCATGAAAAGAACAAGAAAGCATGATACCGTGTCCAGGAAAGCCAGACAAAAAAACAATAATCTATGCAAGGCTTGGCGTGGCGAGGCTTGGCTTGAAGCGGCTTGACGTGACAAGACATGGCGCAGAGAAAACAAAACGCGCACACGAACAAAATGCGCAAATATCCCAGCTGCGTGCGGTTTAGCAATCAACAGAAAACGAATCAGAGTCCTAGTAACAAAACAAAAATAAAGCGTGTAGTTAGGATCTGCGCCCATTTTAGTTCCATAAGGGATTGTGGGTAATGTGTAGTCCCAGTCGCTCACAACCGCAAAAACAAAACGAAAACCGGGGGTGGGGCGGGGCACGGATCCTAACACTTTTTTAGGGTAGGACAGAAAGGTGTTTTGTTTTTTTTCCTGTATGCTTCATGTTATGAAGCTGTTAGCAGTAAGTGTGATTTAACTCGGCACAGCAAGTTAGAAAGGGTGTCTACATATTTTTGGCCATATGAAGTAAGTCCTGAGTAGTTTGTGGTGTCGTTGGAATAATCTTCAAGAAACTTTCAGTTCTTTGAGGGAAGACTGGTAGGTCTGGGTCTGATTTAAAGATTCAGTAGGGTACATTAGTAAAGTACTCTTAATAAATTCAGTAGTGTATGTTGACGGTGTGCATTAGTCGCCTGACTATTTATGGTGAAATTCCTGCTAAATGGTCTGGCGCCACTGGCTGGTCCGGTCAGCGTATACAGCCTATATGTTATATACAGTTATATGCAAGCTCCCCGTGGTAAGTAAAGCATCGGGTGTTAATCCCAGTAAAAACCGCAAATAACGCTGTAAAGTGTTGAAATAATTCCACCTTTTTGTCTTGAAATAATAGATAAGAAGACGAGTATATCAAGCTGGGTCTTTTCAAAACGCATCATTTAAAGAGTTATAAATCCGAAATTCAACCTGAACTGACATTAGCCTGTTTCTTTAGCTGTATGCTGACCGAGGCTCATACTAAGAAAGATTCACATTGTGGTTGCCATACTCATTTGCAGGTACGTAATATTTGTATTTTGTGTTTTAAGCAGTAATGAGCTGGTTTATCATTAGCTTATGTGGTAAGCTATATTTTGTTTGTCACAGAATTGCTTATTATTTACTTCTGTAATTAAATAATTATGTTCTGGTTATTAAATCAGGCTGATGTTAGCAATTCCCGAATCCCAATTCCCAATATTTAATAGTATGTTGTTGTATTAAGGGTAGTGTCAGTTAGTAAAGAAACCTGAACAGAATGACACAAACTTATTTTTTTTCTTTTACTTTCTGAATGACATGTAATAATAAACAAATAGCTCAGAGAGTGATTACTGATTGCTTGCCAAATGTCTCTGGAGATCATAAATATTTTGACTCTTAATCTGCTGTTGCTTAAACTGAACATGGTCTGAGCTGACGGCCATCATCTGGGCCACCCAAGGACTTTTGGGGCCCCTTTTTTAGTTGTGGTCCTTCCAAGGTTTCTTCCTTATAAAGCTTACAGAGTTTTTCCTTGCCACTGTCGCCCCAGGCTTGCTCAGATTGGGAGTGGCCTAAGATATTAGAAGATAATCTAAAATTATAAAGCTGCTTGAGATAATGCTCCACTGACAGAAAGTGCTATAGAAATAAATCTGATTTTGAACCACTCTACAGTGGTGCTTGAAAGTTTTTGTGAACACTGAACACAATGGTGTGCATGGCAGGGGTTGCATGGAGAAAGCCACTGCTCTCCAAAAAGAACATTCTGCTCATCTGCAGTTTTCATTCTAAAGAGCACGTGGACGAGCCAGAAGGCCTATTGGGAAGAATTTTTTGTGGATGGATGAGACCAAAATGGAACTTTTTGTTTTAAAAGAAAAGCGTTTATGTTTGGGAAAGGCCCAAACACTGCATTTCCAGCATAAGAACCTATCCCATCTGTGAAACATGGTGGAGTAGTATCATGGTTTGGGCCTGTTTTTGCTGCATCTGGGCAGGACGGCTTGCCACATGATGGAACAATGAATTCTGAATTGATATCATGAGAATTCTAAACGGAAATTTCAGGACATCTGGTTCATGAACTGATCTCAAGAGAAGGTGGGTCAATGCAGCAAGACAACGCCCTTCTAAGCACACACGCTGTTTCTATCAAGAATGGTTACAGAAGAATAAGTTCATGTTTTTGAATGGTCTTGACCTTAATCCAATGGGAAATGTTGTGGAAGGACCTGAAGCGAGCACTAATGTGAGGAAACCCACCAACATCCCAAGCTTTATCCCGGACGGATCAACAGCTACAGGAAACGTTTTAGCTGCGTTATTGCTGTCACAGGGGGGTCACACCAGATATGGAAAGCAAAACGGGTCACATACTTTTTGCCACTCACTAATATGTTAAATATTGGGATTCATTTCCTCACTAACTAATGACCAGTATAATTTTTGTCTCATTTGTGTAACTGGGTTCTCTTTATCTACTTTTAGGACTTGTGTGAAAATCTGATGATGTTTTAGGTCATATTTATGCAGAAATATAGAAAATTCTAAAGGGTTCACAAACTTTCAAGCACCACTGTATATGATTATATTAATTTGTAAAAGTAATTATGTAATTTCATGAAACTGCTTATTCTTTGTTTTTGTTTTATAAATATTGGACCAGTGTAGTGGTTTGGGCAGTAGAGTGGGTGCATGCTGCCCTGCTGTATGCTGACCAAGGCTCACACTATGAAAGATTCACATTTTGGATGCCATACTCATTTGCAGGAGGCAAATAAAGCAGCATCATCCCAGTTTTTGATATTCATGAGGTGGAGATGGCTTCAGAGCAGGGAGTTCTTCAAGCAAATATGATTCTACCTAATAAAAATAATAGACATTAAATGATATCTTGGGTGTCTGTCATGATAAAAGACTCGCTGTTTTGTCCTCATATTCCATGTTGTTCCATAAATTGTTCTTTATTTCCTTTATTTCTCGGCGTTTTGATGATCGTGTGTCTGTATAAAAGCTCAGCGTTGACAGCTGGGTTGTGCCTCGGGCTCACTGTGCCAGAGTGCAGCCAGCCAGCAGAAACAAAAGCCACCCCGAACCTAATAAAGAGGACACACAGAATGAATATTAATGTACCTGACTTGTCGCATTTCTAGGAAAGGCAATAAACACATTTGCACTCTCACACACTGCTGGCATAATGCTAACCCTGCAGTGAAATCAGCTTTTATATTGTTATTCATATAGTGAAAAAAGCAATTCTACCAACACAAATAGCATCTGCTATAAATAAACAAACATATCTATACAGTTAAGCACCATTTATGCCAAGTTCACGCTACACGATTTTAGCCCTGATTTCCACTCGCCGGCTGGTCAGCGAGGTAATCGAGGACAGTCGAGGTACTGCCTTTGAGGTAACTCACAAGAGGTAACTCATCAGAGGCAGGACCTGAACTGGAGTGGCTCGGTTCTAGTTGACAGTACTGAAACACTTCCCTTCATAACCCGCCTCTGGTGAGGTGAGGTGAAGTTTAAGTTCCGTTTCAGGTTGGTGTGGGGTCTCGCCATTTCCTGATTCTGACCCAGGGATGATCCAGACTGGTCACAGGTTTTGTGCTTCCAGGTTTTGAGAGATAATGGAGATGATAGTGGTGATGACAATTGTCCTCCTGAGACTCAACCAATCAAGTGATGCGTGACTTTGTCCATAATTAATAAAGCTTTGTTTAATTTGTCTCCGCACTGTTTTACTGACATTATTTTCTGTTCTGGAGCAGCTGAGTCATGTTGTTTATTACAACGGGAGCTTGAAAATGAGAAGTAAACATGTAATGTCACTGTCGCTGTTAGGTGTAATCACAGCCACACACACACACACACACACACACACAAAGCTCGACTCGCATGGGTTTTCTTACTCTGCAAAAAGAAAAATGTGGACGTTTTATGCCATTCATTGCGTCAAAGAGAAAATGTGACTCCCTCAAGTAGCAGCAACACTGGAATTTTTTACACAAATTTGCATGTGATTATTTGTTAATAAAATGATTTGTGGTATCGTTGTTGTGTTATTACTATTATTATTTAAGAAATAATACACAAGTGGGAGTGCTTTAACATGGCACAGGTGCACTGCGGTCAAAGGCACGAGGCCACAGGCTGAGCTATAGCACGAACCTTGAGTGTATTATTGTGATTATACCACAGATCCATTATCGCCGTTCATTGTTAGTTTTTCTTGTCCTAATCTTAAAATCTACTTCTTTATTGACATTCAGCGAGGTAAAATAGTTCCATTCTATTGTTACCCCACTGCTAAAACATCATCATCAGACTATGGGCTTCAGTCATTGTAGTTGAGGAACAGAATTTTTCAATAACTGTATATTACACAGACAATAAACACAAATTTATTGATTGATAATGTTTCATATTTTAAAAAGGAAGTTTATTTCCATTCAGCAAATTAAATGGGTCTGATTTATAAGGCAGGCTGCTGCTATTCTACCAACAGAAGAAAATCTGAGTGAGAGCTCCATGTTAACGAAAGCCTAGGATCCCGTCTTAATAATAAATTTGTTAGATGAAGCTGTTAATGTTAATCTTATCAATCGGAAATGTTAGAGTTACAGAGCATCAGCAGCTTCGTTGGGTTAAGATCTGGACTAAACCGATTCATGAAAGAACCTCCGATCAGCCGTGGAACACCAGCAAACGACGTCTTGAAGAAAATAAGGAAGACCAGAGGTAACAACCAATGGAGCTGCTGATGCTGTATAACTTCTCCTTTATATTTCTGGCTGAATCCATTAGAATCGAGGAGGGTTGAATTACTGTACTGATTTTGTTTCTCTGCCTTTCCAGCTCATCCAAATCCTTGTTTGTGTCCCTCTACTACCTGTATATTCTCTCTAACCTATAACTCTATAAACTGGTTCAATGAAATGGTTTTGTAACCCTTTTCAACCTGATAGATCTCAGTTACTTTCTTTCTCAATTGTTCCTGAAGTTCTTTGGCTCTCGGCATGTGTGTAGCTTTTAAGGATCTTTTGGTGTACTTCACTTTGTCAGGCAGGTCCTATTTAAGTGATGTCCTGATTGAGAACAGGTGTGGCAATAATCAGGCCTGGGTGTGATAAACCATAGTTAAGTTATGTTTTAACAAGGGGGGGTGAGTGCTTCAATCCTGCTTTTGCTGTGGAGCGACACACTGTCCCAACTGCTGGTGTGATGATCTGTTGAGCCATGGCATACGACAGTCGGTCACCCCTAGTAGTGATACAAGGGACACTAACAACTCAGCGATATGTGCAGGACATCCTGTGGCCACGTGTGTTGCCTCTCATTCCAGGGCTTCCAACTGGCATTTTTCAGCAGAATAATGCCTACACACAGCAAGGGTTTCTCAGGAACCTTTGTGCCACTTACTTGGCATGCCTGGTTGCCAGATATATCATCAATCGAGCAATTATGGGACCAGCTGGGTCAGGCTTTCACCTATCCCCTGGAAACAGCATCTGTAAGCACGCTAAGTGTGATGCCAGTCCATCACAGAGTGAGAGTGCCAGTTGATTATCTGTTCTTCTCTCAATAGTCAGTTGTCTATTATTATTATCACTCAGCCCATTTACCATATGTGAGCACTTCAATTTGATTTTAATTGATTTTATATTGGCTTGAGTGCCGTTTGAGTCGCTCTTACTAAGTCTAACTTGGACTCGGGAAGCTTTGTCTACATACGGTCTGCCCTCATCTTCCTCAAGGTCATCCACAGATTGATCCATCATGTAGATTCAGATCCTCAGCTCATTCGAAATCGACTTTGAGGTACTTAAAGCTGCTCATTGATCAGAGGAAAATCATTGCTGTGACATTTCACTCCTGCCTGTCTAAACTGAGAGATGAGGAGCGGTCTCAGACTAACTGAGGACTTTTATCAGTCTTGGTTTAATCTGGGCTTTAGGACTTCAGGGTCTGTATTAATATTTGACCGGATGGACAAACCGATCTGCTGTGGAACTGTTGCACCGAGAATCTAAGAACATGATTAAATAAAATTAGAGATTCATGGATGTTTGTTATCCCATTGCTTCTTTTTAACTAATACATTCCCTTTTAAAACAACCAGCTGATGAGGAGTACATTACTTATGCTGTTTCAGGACAAGGAAATCAAATGTATAATTTATAGACTTTTCTGAAGAGAAAGCCCCGTTTAGAAATTAGCATACATTTTGGAGATGTTTTTTCCTAAAGAAGACTTCATTATTTATGTTTCTTCATAACATGCATTCATATATACTACAGTGATGTGAAAAAGTGTTCGACCCCTTCCTGATTTCCTATTTGTTTGCATGTTTGTCACACTTAAGTGTTTCGGAACATCAAACCAATTAAAATATTAGTCAAAGACAACACAAGTAAACACAAAATGCAGGTTTTAAATGAAGGTGTTTATTATTAAAGGAGAAAGAAATCCAAACCTACATTGCCCTGTCTGAAAAAGTGATTGCCCCCAAACCTAATAACTGGTTGGGCCACCCTTAGCAGCAACAACTGCAACCAAGCTTTTGCGATAACTTGCAATGAGTCTGTTACAGCATTGTGGAGGAGTTTTGGCCACTCATCTTTGCAGAATTGTTGTAATTCAGCCACATTGGAGGGTTTTCAAGCTTGAACGGTCTTTTTAAGGTCATGCCACAGCATCTCAATAGGATTCAGGTCAGGACTTTGACTAAGCCACTCCAAAGTTCTCTTGGATGAGTCGTTGCTGCGCTCTTGGGGTAATTTTGGTCGGCCGGCCACTCCTGGGAAGGTTCACCACTGATCCTTGTCTTCACCATTTGTAGATAATTACTCTCACTGTGGTTCACTGGAGTCCCAAAGCTTTAGAAATGGCTTTATATTATTCAGACTGATAGATCTCAGTTACTTTCTTTCTCAATTGTTTTTGAATTTCTTTGGATCTCGGCATGATGTGTATCTTTTAAGGATCTTTTGGTGTACTTCACTTTGTCAGGCAGGTCCTATTTAAGTGATGTCCTGATTGAGAACAGGTGTGGCAATAATCAGGCCTGGGTGTGGCTAGAGACAGTGAACTCAGGTGTTAAGTTAAGTTATGTTTTAACAAGGGGGCAGTCACTTTTTCACACAGAGTCATGTAGGTTTGGAGTTTTCAGGAGACTGCCCAGTAGTCAGGGCCTTAGATGTAGTGTAGGATCAGTTTTTGTTTATTTTTGTGTACCACCGGGTTTTTCCTTGCTGGTCTGAGCCTCGCCTCCGTCTTTTTTCCTCACTCAAGCCGTTGCCCCTCCCTTCTCCTTTCTCCCCGCTGAGGCTTCCGACCATCCCAGGTTGGACCTACATGGTCCTGAGCTGTTAGCACCACCTAGCCTCGCTGTCTTCAAATCTCAGCTGCTTAGTCCCAGGTCATGTGAGCTCCCTCGTATCCTGGAGCTCACCCAGGACTCCTGGCCATTCACCGTTTATATAGCGGCTTTCCGTGAACTGGCCGTAGATTCAGGTTTTGAGGACCTGGAACTTAGGTACATTTTTTAATTTGGTTTGCGCGAGGAGGTTCAGGAGGTGTTGTTCTACCTTCCGGACCCTTCATCTCTGGCCTGGCCTGGCCATCCGTGCAGACACCCGCCTGGTTGAGCGGGCCAGGAGAAGGACCGATATCACTCTTGCCCCTACACCTCTCGCTCATTTGTCCCTTAGCTCCATAGTTGAGCAGCCAGTGCTGCCCATCTCAGTACCTGAGCGATTAACCCTCATTTTATGGGTCAAATTGACCCGTTTTGAAATTTGAAAATCTAGGAAACATAGTTAAGTATTTAACTATTAATAGAAGTATGAAACAACTTCTGCTTGCCTTAATTAGTGTAATCAACATATAATATGAAATTATAAAACATGAACCGAGTAAAATTGGTACAGGGTACTCCATTGCTGTTCCTGACAACTAAACATAATAGGAGGGTTAAGCTCCATAGTTGAGCAATTAGTGCCGCCTAGCTCCGTATCCGAGCACGCAATGCTTGTAAGCTATGTTCCTGAGCTTGCCGCGCTCGTTAGCCTCGTATTTGAGCAATTAGCACCGCCAAACTCTGAACCTGAGCAACTAAGCTCCGTATCCGAGCATTTAGTGCTGCCTAGCTCCGTATCTGAGCCTGCTGTGTTTGTAAGCTCTGTTTCTGAGCTTGCCGCGCCGGTTAGTCCCGTATTTGGGCACTTCGCGCCACCTAGTTCCATACCTGAGCTCGGCGCGCCTGTAAGCTCGTTACCTGAGCATTTAAGCTTCGTATCTGAGCAATTAGTGCCGCCTAGCTCCATATCTGAGCACGCCGCGCTTGTAAGCTCCATACCTGAGGTCGCCGTGCCCCTAAGCTTCGAACCTGAGCAGGTAAGCTCCGTGTCTGAGCATTTAGCGCCCTCTAGCTCCGTACTTGCGCACACCGCGCTCGTAAGGTCCGTACCTGAGCATTTAGCGCTGCCTGACGCTGTACCTGAGCTGTTAGCGCTCTCTAGCTCCGTACTTGTGCACTTGTGCGCCATAAGCTCTGTACCTGAGCCAGTAAGCTCCATACCTGAGCGTTTTTGCCGCCTGACGCTGTACCTGAGCATTTAGAATCGCTGTCGTTGGTCCCGATCCCCGCGTTTCCTGCGCCATGGTCATTGGCCCTGATCCCCGCACCACGGTCACCCAAACCAATCCCTGCACTGCGGTTCTTGGTCCTGACCCCCGCACCATGGTCATTGGCTTTGGCTCCCGCGCCATGGTCGCCTTTGCTAGACTTGATGCTGGGGCCCTTGGCATCTGTTCACCTAGCCAGGCGCTTGGCGCCGACCTTTTTTGTTGCCATGGTCAGGTTGGGTCTGGATCTTGAGCTGCCTTGTGCTTTGGGGGGGTATTATCAGGGGATCAGGGGCCACTCTTTGGCCGCTAGTGGCCAGTATTTGACCCCACATGGCAGCGTGAGCGCCGGCAGCGCGAGCACCGGCAGCGCGATCGTGCGTGCGCCAGCCCTTCCCGGGCATTTAAGTCTTGCTCTGCCTCAGCGTTCCCACGCCGTTCTTCAAAACTTCCGTTTGTTCTTTTTTTTTTTTTGGGATAACGGTACGTCTGGGAGTTCGTAGATTCTCAGACGAGGGCTTTCAGGAGACATGCCCAGTAGTCAGTTTAGCAATTAGTTTACCAACTTACACAGAACCTTGTCCTCAACTCCATCAGACAGCTTGAAAATACGCAGGAATGCCAAAAGTGAGCCAGGACTTATTCTCTAAAATTGGAAGCCGAACTCACAGTCATGTTCCGAAATCTAGAGGGAAGCCCTTTTAGAAGAACAATGGCTGTTGTAGCAGCAAAGGTGGGGGGCAAACTCCATACTAATACCAGTGTTTGCAAAATTGCATTGCAAAACTTAAGTTCATTAAGTAATGATATCATTCTGTCCTCTGCATTTTCATTGTAATGTTTCATTTACTGTTTTTATAAAGCCATATTATATATACTGTATACACTATACATGCATTTAGTGCAGAACCGAGTGAAGTATATTAGTCTGGCCGTCTGAAACTGTTCCAGTTTCTAATGTGGCCCCTTAGGAAAATTAATTGCTGACCCCTGATGTAGAGTAATAATAATAGTCGTTAAGAAGTAACTACTATTATTATTAACTAATAGCTGGAATATCGTGGGCGGTTGCTGGGTAAACTTGGTTAAACCTCTGTGCCAGTCAGGATGCATGAAATATTCACAATGTTTTGCTGTAATGTTGGAAAAGAGGTGCAGTACATACCAACAACAGAAAGCTGGTGATCATTGGACTTCTTGAACTAACTGCTTATTTGACTTCTTATGGCTTATGATTTTGACATTTAGCAGACTCTAATCCAGAGTGACTCACAACTGATACAAACGTTTTACAACCCCAGTAATTAAAGGTTACTATAATTACCATGAATATACTCGACCATAGTCTGGTATATTAACTACTGCACCATCGCAAACCATCGGAGTACGTGCAGTTTTGTTCATCCAAGTTACTGCTCATTTGATGTTAATGGTTAAAGGAAATCAAAAGGCCTTTTTGACATAAGAACACCACTGTGTCCAAAGTAATAAATATCCTGAGGAAGTACTGTATTAGTGTGTGAAGCAAACTTTTCTTATTTCACGGCTGTTGCCATGCTGAGGAAAGAAATGTGCCACCGGCAAAGCCACGCACAAGCAAACCTAGAGTCGGAGGTTTTGTTAGGGCTTTACTGCATGAGTGATGTTTGCAATGTGACGGCCTGCTCATTTGTACTGATATACAACTCCAAATCAGAAAAAGTTTTAGGCAGTATAGAAAAAGCAAATACAAAAAAAAACTGCAGACACTATGAACCCAAGATATTTCATGCTTTGCCTGGTCAACTTCATTTAATTTGTTGATAAACATCAATTCCTGCATTTCAGACCTGCAACACCTTCCAAAAAAATTAAATTAATTACAGCATTTACCCCTTTGTAATGTTGCTATTTCTTCTCTCAAGGTTAAGAGGTTTTGGCACCGAGTATACCAAGCGATGAAATGTTTCAGGTGTTATTTTGTCTTAACGTGTGCTACAGTACAGGATTGTTGTTGTGATGGTCCATCCCAGATGCCTCTGAGCCCAGAGAAGTTGACGCCACTTCTGGACATGGTTAACATGAGGCTTCTTTTTTGTACAGTAATGTTTTAAGTGGCATTTGTGAATGTAACTCTGTATTGTAGTGTTTGATAAAGAAATCCCTTGCCCATGTTGTTCTATCAGCTATTGATGAAGGACGGTTTTTCGTGCAGCTCTTACCCTTTACGTACTGAAATTCCTCCAGATTTCTTGAATCATTTAATTATATTACGCACTGTAGAGGAAGAAATACGCAAATCCCTTCCAATCTTTCTACGAAGAACATTGTTTTTAATCTTATTTTTGCCAAGGCGAATTGACGACGCTGAATACTGAATACTCTTTGGTTAGAAAGAAAACATGATTACCTTATCCAGACATCAAACTAAACAAGTGATACTTTCAAATAATGTGCTACAGAATTCCCAGGGTGTCGCGGTAATGTTGCGACGATCAAACAGGTGCCATTAATACAGGTAACGAGTGGAGGACAGAAGAGCTTCTTAAAGAAGTTGTTACAGGTCTGTGAAAGACAGAAATCTTGCTTGTTTGTGCGTGACCAAATACTTATTTTCCACAATGATTTACAATGAAATTCTTTAAAAATCCTACAATGTGATTTCCTGAATTTTTTTGTTCTCATTTTGTCTCTCATAGTTGAAGTGTAGCTATGATGAAAATTACAGACCTGTCTCATCTTTCTAAGTAGGAGAACTTGCACAATCAGTGGCTGACTAAATACTTTTTTGCCCCACTGTGTGTATGTATGTGTATATGTATGTGTGTGTATATGTATATGTGTATAT
>JAJAGP010000915.1:0-52459 GCA_025084515.1 Ancistrus triradiatus | reverse complement strand
GCTTTAGCTTTGGAGTCCTAATGCTCTTTTGTTTACCTGCTACGTTTCCCGTTAGCTCCGCTTTAGCTTTGGCGTCCTAATGCTCTTTTGTTTACCTGCCACGTTTCCCGTTAGCTCCGCTTTAGCTTTGGCGTCCTAACGCTCTTTTGTTTACCTGTGTAGCAAACCTAAGACTACACTTTAATTGGACTAATTTTAATTAATTAACCTTTGTTAATTAAATTATATAAATTTATTAATTTTAATTAATTAAGAAAAAAAACGGGGCACCACCAGATCGCTTATGGTGGATCTGGAAACCTGTTAATAAGGGAGCAACGATATTGCTCAGTTTCGGTCTGAATAGTGAATTCAAAGTTGTATTTCTCGACCTTTGAAAGAATAAAACTCTCTCACACCAAACGGTAAGTTCAAAAGGCTATAACAAGTTTATTAACTACAAATAAGGCAATACCAACAGCCTATCTGATGTAATAACATATGTATCACAGAGTTACAATCATAAAATGATGGTAATCATATATATATCACAGTATAGAAAACAGAAAATAGTGGCAAGCGGACATATCACAGTAATTAAAATAAGAAACCAAAATGACTCTAGGGGCAACTAAGCAGTCGAAATACATCTATCATGAGGAAGCGTTATAGACTAGTTGTATGACCGTGACTTTACTAGTAAAACAAATTACGTTGGTCCAGAATATTATGGTGGAAACTACTTAGATGTAGGTAAGTCTATGTCGAAGCGTGGTCTTAGCTTAAACGCAAGATTCGAGAATCAGGGACCCAGATAAGACACACCAAGAGGTACTTGCCTGCCTGTTTGCGGGGGCTCACGCGAAGAAGATGGAACGGAGCCGGGCTTCCGCCTGTCGTCCGAGATCGCACGGAGGAACGGTAGCGGTCTCTCTTCCGATTTGACGGCGATGGTTCGGTGGACCTCGGGATGATAGGCTACCAGCCTTCGGCTTGTGTCGGCACGGAGCCACGGATGTGTCGCGGGCATCGCTTCGACTCGGCCTCTTCCCTGCGTTGGTGGTCGGGGTCTACCGGATCTAGACTTGCGGATATAACTCAGATTACCACCCTGGCCAGCGGTGAAGGTAGAGTTACAGCGTTCGAGTGCCACAAGCTTCAACAGACTTAGACGAAACCGTAGTCTAGTATGGAGGAGATCTTAGCTGGTTGGTTTTTTCTCTATTTCCTAATTCGGCGATACCGAACTTCTAAGACTGCTGGACACAGAAAGCTTAGAGTAAAATAAAACGCAGAAACTTAACTTTAAACACGAAAACTTAAAAGCAGATAAAACGAAGACTAGAACTTTCAGGAACAAAAGAACAAAAGAAAAGTAAAAGAGACCGTTGTTGGCTTGCGTTCAAACTTTTGTATGTTCCGGCTGAAAACGGCTAGAGGCGGGGCAACAGGGGTTCGTCCTAGACTTAGCCAGTGAGAGGCTGATTCGTCATTAAATCCCACCTCTCGTGGATATGTCTGCTAACTTCACCATAGGTCGGTAGGGGCCGCTACAGGCTATAACTTGGATTGATATATTTCTACATACCGAGGACGTCTAAAAGCATCACAAAGAAAAAAACCCCAGAAATTCTCAAAGTTACAGTTTGGTCGAGGTATCTTGAATCTATAAACTAGGACATCATTAAGTCATTCTAACTACAGTACATGCATTTGCTATACTTTTAACTAAACAATAATACGATTAATACAAGAAGTAGGAAACGGTACATTCTAAATAACTTCATGTTTGTTCTGTATAAGTATGAACAAGTATTAAAACCCGAGCGATCAATACATATTGATAACCATGTTATCATTTCTATATACCATAATGATCAGCACAACACAACTGGACCGTATTACGTATAAAAATGATCGTTATACTAAAACATTAACCAAATAGAGATGAAAATACATGACACTCAATAACATGCATATACAGACGATTACATATGTGGATTTGAACAATGTCCCTGATCCATTCTTTGCATGAAATACATAGAGTGAAGTACATAGAGGGGTGTTTAGACTTATTATGAAGCAAATATCATCTGTCATCTAATTAAAAGGTTCCGGTAAGACAATCTGTTCCCATCAAAAATTTAATACCATTATTAGAGTTTGGCTTTTAAAAGGGAAGGCGATAGTTTTCTTGACAGTTTCTTGGTGTCGTAAATCCAGGGCTGTCTTTTCTTGGCTTTTTCCTTCTCTTGGGTGATAAGGTTTGGACAAGAGGAAGCTGTGATGAAAGAGTTCAAATGTGGGGGGGAAAAAGCCGTTATCTTCTGCAACAATTCGAGGGAAGGGGGAAGCCTGTGGTTCTTGAAAGATGAAACCCCTTTAAGGTTTACACATGGACTCAAGTTTATTTATTGCCGAGATGTCTAAGGTTACAGGGTCTGTTTAAGCAGACCTCCAATCGTTTGGGAAAGAATCAACCCGTTGATGGAGTCACGGGTGTGAAAGATCCCGGTCCAGATGGCCATTGCATTCCGAAGAGTGTTTGTAAAGTTTATGACTTGTGGAAGAGGGTAAAGAGAGGGAGATATGGGCTATCACGCTACAACCTGCCACGTTTCCCGTTAGCACCCACTTTAGCTTTTGGTGTCCTAAAGCTCTTTTTGGTTTAACCGGCCACGTTTCCAATTAGCCTCCGCTTTTAGCTTTGGCGTCCTAACGCTCTTTTGTTTACCTGCCACGTTTCCCGTTAGCTCTGCTTTAGCTTTGGCGTCTTAACGCCTTTCTTTTGTTTACCTGCCAGTTTCCCGTTAGCTCTGCTTTAGCTTTGGCGTCCTAATGCTCTTATGTTTACCTGCCACGTTTCCCGTTAGCTCCGCTTTAGCTTTGGCATCCTAACGCTCTTTTGTTTTATTGACCTGCCACGTTTCTCGTTAGCTTTGCTTTAGCTTTGGTGTCCTAATGCTCTTTTGTTTACCTGCCACGTTTCCCGTTAGCTCCGCTTTAGCTTTGGCATCCTAACCGCTCTTTTGTTTACCTGCCCGTTTCTCGTTAGCTTTGCTTTAGCTCTTTGGTGTCCTAATGCTCTTTTGTTTACCTGCCACGTTTCCCGTTAGCTCCGCTTTAGCTTTGGCATCCTAACGCTCTTTGTTTTACCTGCCATGTTTTTTCTCGTTAGCTCCTAACGCTCTTTGTTTACCTGCCACGTTTCCCATTAGCTCCGCTTTAGCTTTGGTTGTCCTAACACTCTTTTGTTATCGGCCACGTTCCCATTAGCTCCGCTTTAGCTTTTTGGCGTCCTAACGCTTCTTTTGTTTACCTGCTACCTGCCACGTTTCTCGTTAGCTCCGTTTTAAGCTTTGGCGTCCTAATTCTCTTTTGTTTACCTGCCACATTTCTTGGAGCTTAGCTCCGCTTATCTTTGGTGTCCTAACGCTTTTTTGTTTACCTGCCACGTTTCCCGCTAGCTCCGCTTTAGCTTCCTAACGCTCTTTATTTACCTTGCCACATTTCCCGTTAGCTCTGCTTTAGCTTTGGCGTCCTACGCTCTTCTGTTTACCTGCCCACATTTCTCGTTAGCTCCGTTTTAGCTTTGGTGTCCTAACGCTCTTTTGTTTACTGGCCACGGTTTCCATTAGCTCCGCTTTAGCTTTGGCATCCTAACGCTCTTTTGTTTATCTGCCATGTTTCCCGTTAGCTTTGCTTTAGCTTTGGCGTCCTAATGCTCTTTTGTTTACCTGCCACGTTTCCCGTTAGCTCCGCTATAGCGTCCGAACGCTCTTTTGGTTGGCATCTAATCAGCCCGCCTGTGGCGAGACGCTACAGCAACAGACCGTAACGTGAGCGATCAGGGATCGTTCCCCAGCTGCCAGCCAATGTAGGCGCAGTTTCATGTTTAGTTCATTTTTGTTTTTTTATTTTATTTTTTTTCATTTAGATTTTGGTTCACCATTTCCATCTGGAGCTAACTGCAATTGGGTCCGAAACCCTTTATTATTATTTTTTTATATGACTCGCTGGTTTTTTTATAGAGGCGAATCATAACGAATAGTTGATCATATTGGTTGATATTATTGATTAACTCAATATTATTCTTCTACTTGTAGATAGATACACAAAACATTTTTTGTAAAGGCAGCAGCTCCCACACAGGCCAATCAGCGGAGAGGAGTTTTACAGTTTAAATAAAACATTCTAAGTTTAATTGCCGCTTGATAAAAATACATGTTAGTAAAGGCAGGGAATGAAAAAAATGAAGTTAAATAAAGCTAGAAATATTTTTTCATAATGAAAATTATTTGATGTATTGGACTTAAGGAAAAGCTTCAGTCTGCTTAACAAAATTAGATATTTTGGCTGAGACTGCCACTGCCTGGTCATTCTTTTTTGTATGGCATTTACAATAGCCTGTTGTCTTCTGGCTGGGGGTGTAGTAAACTTGATTTGTTTCATATTTTGCTTGTGTTAAAAATAATTAAAACAAATTGAGACAATTTCTCAAATGTCCTAAAATTCAGTCATCCAGGTGTTGAACATGAATGCAGCTACAGAGCAGATGCCACATTTGATTGTCACCAGTTATTTTCTCAGTATTTGAGAGGGGTATTTTTGGACCTGCTACTGCAAATAACATGGATTGTATCTGTGCTTGAGCTGTACCTCTTGTTAGTGTAGATGGACTAATAGTTAAGTCATATAAGATCTGTAACCTATTATAAACTTTGAATGTAAGGGTTTTGTTGTTCTTTCAAAGAAGAAATTCACTGCTATGAGACTTTTCAGGCTAGATTTTTATGCGGGGCCTATGGGCCTTTTTTTTATCATCCTAGGGGCTTACTCTAGACCACCCTACTCAAACCACCCTGTTACAGTGGAATGATTACTAGTGAAATATGTTATCTTAAAGTTCTAACATGTAGCAGCATTCACTGTTTTCAACATAGTCAGATGGACAAAGATGTTTGTCTTTCACCTCTTCAAACTCAGAAACAGTGTCAACATTGTTCACTGGACAAACTGGACCACTTACCCCTAATAGTGCAAAGAAGAGAGTTGAGTATCGGTGATGCCTCCGGTCTGGCCAGGCCTGCACAGATTGTCCAATTTGAGAGAAGAAGCCCATCTTCCTGTAGTGACCACTTGCCCTCTTGGCATCCGGGAAATGCCCTGCGAAGATTAGCAGATGGACGTGTTCCATAGTATGTGCATGGTGTCTCCGCAGACGTTCGCCACCTGCTGTTTGAAAAATGAGCGGTCACATGGGTGTGGAAAGTCTTTGGAGGCATCGGGAAACATTGACAAACCTGCTTTAAAAGAAAACCGAAAATGAAAAAGTTATATATAAGGCAAGATAACTTAATTATTATTATTATTATATATTATTATCAGTAGATTTTTCTGCAAAGCATATTACAAAGGATCATTAAACCTGTTTCAAAGCCCCTCCCAAATCCCTCTAAATTTATCCTCTTCCCTCTTCGCATGCCTGAGTTGATGGTGATAAAATACAGACGCCCGAGCATCCCACAGCCTCATTTGTCCTGACGGGGAAGTTGATGTGTGAAGGCAGTGTGTGTTGCAGTCATGTAATATTGTTAGCGTGTCAGTCAGTGCCGTCAGATTCCTTCTGTCGTGGAGGATGGCCTGTAGATGACTCAGGCTTTACCTTCTAACCCTGTCACAGTCTTCATGGACTGCCAGCCTGAGTGTGCCACTCGTTCCTCAGGCCAGAAACAGAAAACAAACGAAAGAAAGACGAGCGCTCCGGGGAGCTGATCTTCAGATGCTGTCCACTCCATGGCAGTCACACACTGACGAAGGCAACACATGGAGGATAAAAGCTGAAGGAAAAATCACAGATCCAGGCTTTCAGGAAAGTAATTGAACTCAGAAGCATGAAATGGTGAAGAAAGAAGCGGCCGTACTTTCTCTTTCTGAACCGCTAATGCAGAACTAAATGACAGTACCTCGCCCTCCAGCGGGAGCTCTTAACTGGAGTGTTGCTCTCCTCACCCAAATCGTGCTCTGACACTCTGGGGCTTTGGTTTGAGACTGATTAAAGTTATTTAGGATTTGGAAAGTCTTTCGAGCTCGGATGAATCTTGATGAAATATGAATTAGACACTCAGATCCTGCTCTAGAAATGAAAACCACAGAGACAAGTGCTGGGTTTTATGAGCAAATATTTCTGGTGACATGTTCCAGTCAATGTCTGCTCACTTTAAGAGTTATAGTAAATAAATATCTGTCTATTAACTCTGATATTATTTATGTCATACGATTTTTTGTTTACTACGTCCAAAAGTAGGAGCTACGTCACATTTTGTGTTGCACACAGACACTTTCAGGACACGGACACAAGCAGAGACATGAAATGGAAAAGTTTGTACTCTAATAGTCTAAGTGCCGTGTCGCTTCACCTACATATACCTAGAAGTGCCGAGCACCAGTCATTTGACCGCTGTGACGTCCTACTAGTAGTGCCGTGCTGGATTTACTGATTTACAGGTTTAAAGTGTTCAAAAGGTGATGATCTAGAAATGAGTGTTTCCTCAAGTGAACTCAAGACCCTTGATATGTGTCGTCTTTTAGCCGAGAAACTCGAGTCTTTTTTAAAACGAACTTTTTTTTCGTTCTTAAAAAATCAAACGCAGTGTGAAAAGGCCTTAAGAATTGCGACCAGATTGGGGTGAGCTGCAGTTCAGCGTCGTTGCTTGTGGTAAAAGGCTTTTATCAAGACTGTAAAAGTACAATTTGAGCAAGTTTGAAGTGGGCAATGCCCCAAAGCTAAAGCTGGTGAGAGAAGAGGGCCAGCTACAAGCCAACAGCCCCTGCTGTCTTTCTTTAACAAATGCTTCTGTATGCTGTCATTTATAATTCTTAGACAGAAAGAATCAGCCAAAATCAAACTGGCTGGTCATATAATAAAAAAAAAATAACTGAACGCTAAGGAGCCAAGAGCTGATACTTGGGGGACACCGGCTTTATACAATAGTTTTAAAGTGAGCTATTGATTTGTGCCTGTAGCAGAAGTACGTTTGCATAAGACTGTATATGTGATGCAGCTCCTGTTGCTTGGTGGTAAGAATCCAGGGGGGCTTACAGTGTGAAGGACAGGTAGTGTGTTTACAGAACCCTGCGATGGTCTGGTGTCCTGCCTGTGCCCACTGAATTTTAGCCCATGATTCAGACCTTCCTGCAACCTTGCTCAGGATAAGTGCTTTGCTTTTGCTTCTTTTAATATATGATGTGTAATAGAATGCAAAATAGAAGTCGTAGGACTGAGAAATAATGCTAATTGAACTATATTTCCCTCATTCTAATTATCAGGATCCAATAAGTGGAGCTCTGTCTGCATGTCAGATAAGCAGCAGCACTTTCGGATGGCTTATTGACAGTCCGAGCTTCACGTCGATGCCACAATCCCTGAACGATTCTCACATCCATACCTCATTTCTAAACCCGGTCAGACCTTAAAAACAAAAAACAATGGAAGTAGTCGTACACAGCGAACACAGGAGTGGAATTATTTCTTTAAACAATAGGTAAATAATAGGTATCAAAATAAATATGTTGTATATGCCAGTTTATTCCTGGTAAATATATTTGTATTTAATTCTACACATACAGTGGGGCAAAAAAGTATTTAGTCAGCCACTGATTGTGCAAGTTCTTCTACTTAGAATGATGAGAGAGGTCTGTAATTTTCATCATAGCTACACTTCAACTATGAGAGACAAAATGAGGAAAAAAAAATCCAGGAAATCACATTGTAGGATTTTTAAAGAATTTAATCTGTAGTCAGTGGCTGACTAAATACTTTTTTGCCCCACTGTATTCGTGGAAATAAAGCTTGCATATATAAAAAAGCCATTGAATGAAGTTAATATTGAATGCAGAAACATTAAGTGTGGATGTTTAATCAAGCGAGCATTCTACATCTGTGTATAGCCAATACTATACCTCCAGTAGGGGTGAGTCTAGGACCAAAGCTTTAGGGGTGCTGAGCACCCAATGACACCAGCTCCCCCACCCCCTGTTATTTAAACAACAAACTGTACATTGTTTAACATAACTTTAGACTATCATTCCCACACTTGTAGAGGAAGAACATCTGGCAAATGTCCATTAATGCTGAGCCTGTGATCCACAAAGTCATCACTTGGATCATACCATTTACGAGGCAAGGGGGGACTACTGTGTTTTCAATGTTAAAATATGATGTTTAAAACATATACTTTAGGATTTTAATATATTCTAGCTCATCAGTGACAAACCTCTGACTAAAAACGCAACAAAACAAAGACTTTTTACTATTTTTAATGGTGCTGGAGCACCCAGCACAGAAATATTAGCTTGTTATAGATGGGTAAAAAGTAGAATATGAAAAAATAGACTAGATTTTTTTCATCATTGCCAGTAAGTCCATTTTCCATATAAGTCAGTTTCTGTCGGTTTTTGCATGCAATAATGAACATCCACAGATATTCAAAAGAAAGTCAGCCACACTATTTGTTTTGGCCACTTATCACCGAATAACCTGCCAAAAGTTCATATTAGATCCCTAAAGCAGCAAAGACAGTCATTAAACAGCAGAGGTCCGTTATGTTAAACAAAATGAATGCAGTTAATACTAAATCTTTAGTGTTCATTTGTTCTTCATTCCCCTCCATGGCAGAGTAGGAACGCCCGTCTCTCACTTTAGTGTATAAAATCACTTCATCTATTAGTGTTTAACAGCGTCCTTATTTTTTATGCACAGTTGTGCCCCTATAACCTGATTGGCAAGCTAACAGCTGTGCCCCTCTAAATTCTGCGGGTGCCCTAGCATGACCTGGCAGGGGGTTCCCGGTTTAGAGTCGAGATGGTGTCCTAGCAGTCATGTCAGGCGTCACATTGCAGACAGGATTGGGCTGTGAACTGAGGAGGGGAGGCTGGCTGTTGTGATAGACTGGTGTCTCACACATCCAGGGCAGATTTACGCCCTCACCCCCTGCTCTGGAGCCCCCAGGAACAAAAGTGCATTACAGCCAGAGGTGGCAGAAGTACACAGAAGTAGTTCTTTACTTGAATAAAAGTACTACTAATCTGATCATAAATAAAAGTTGTACTATGTTTTATATATGTTACTCAAGTAGAAGTAAAAAAGTACATGCTACTAAATGTACTTACAGTAAGAGGGGTAAAAGCATTTCCTTAAAAAGCCTTTCTGACATTTTTGAAACAGGATGTCTTTGATTGAGGGTGATGGGTACAGATCCATGACATCATCTACCACAACTATATGGATCATCTGCACAAGTCATACACATTACATTATGTCATGGTACAATCATGATATTTAACCCAAACTATAGTTATCATCGACTCAAACACTGTCACTGTATTTTAGTCCAACAGACTGCAGCTGCAGCAATTTTTTAAAGCAGTTCTTCTTTTGAACACTCTACTACACCACTGAATTTAAACAATACCTAAGGCCTTTTTAGGCACCGAAAAACAGATGTGATTTTTAACGTAGTGGGACCTTCACACAAACTGTGTGCTCGTCCTATAAGCTCTTGTTGAGCTATTCTGCCCGGCGACCGAGCTCTGATTGGTCAGCCTGATTATAACACATCCCAACAACGGAGAAATTGGAAAAGACGCTGATTATCAGTTTTGCACTCGGTGTGAAGGACATTAATATACATGTCTTCTCTTTCAAAACTTGACGTGCATTTTTTCGTCCGTGAGGCCTTAAATTGAAGAAGCCTTATCCACGAACCTTTACCAGGACTTTGTAGAAACTGTTCTTCTCAGGTTTTGATGCTTGTACTACATTTTTTCCTCCAGATTCTGGCCAACATTATTATATTCATCTGTGGGAACATGGCAGGAGCGTACCATAAGCACCTGATGGAACTGGCTCTGAAGCAGACCTACCACGACACCTGCAACTGCATCAAGTTACCCATCAAGCTGGAGTTTGAGAAGCGACAGCAGGTGCTAAATACCATCCAGATAATGTCACCACTTCACATTGTTAACAAAAATCTAAAAATCTAACCCATTCACCTCTTCACAGCAATAACAATCTCCAGACTGAAGCCAGACATTAAGTATTAGCTGTTATGTTTGTCAGATTATTATTATTATTAGTAGTAGTTACGCTTGTATACCGCCTTTCTCAAACCCAAGGACAATGTACAGTCAACACTAAGCTTTTACATACAATCAACACACACCAGTGAGAAGCAGCAGCATAGTCTCAACCAGAAACCACAGCCCCCTGGGGGACTGCTTTGGGCACAGGGAAGGGGAGGGGGATAACACCAGAACAGAGCACACAGACACCAGGACAATATAGAATGACCATTTACCCTACCTGCCATGTTTTTGGACTGTGGGAGGAAACTGGAGATTCTGGAAGAAACCCACATAAACACAGGGAGAACATGGCTCGACTCAGATAAGGACTCAAACTCGGGACCCCAATGCTGAGAAGCAAGCGTGCTAACCACCAAGCCTCCCAGATCAGAAAAAGATTTTCAAAAATGTGGATATGTTTACTTAACTGATTATTCTGTGCTATTAAAGATCTATTATAGCCATTGTGCATTCACTAAACTCTATTCCTGGCATTTACATTATTTAGCAGACGGCCTGTTTTCAGAGCGATATAGGGGGGATTTGAACCCTGGACCTCCGGTCTGTAGTCCAGTACCTTTTACTGCTAAGTCCAGGTAAAACATGAGGGCAAAGAAAATTAATTACAAGGTACTTGATCCAAGAAATTGTGACTGGGGGCTCTGCAACGAACCAAACCCAGAAGCTCAGGAACTTAAGACCTGTATCTTACACTTATTTAGAGGTAGAACCATTTGGCGATTAAAAACACAATGCTCCTCTGAAATTAATAAAGGTTATTAAAGGGTCTAGTTGCATTTTGGTCCAAAGTTACCTTGTGATGTTTGCAAAGTAGCAAATCATGTTTACAAATGTCACGGGCCGCCGGCAATAATGGACGCATTTCCAGCTCGTGTTAAAAGGTCAGACATTTCTAAATCACACAGAGACGTTTTGTTAGCAATCTAGCGATAGATCAGGTCCAGGATCACGTTCATATCTGAACCTCTGTTTATTTGCCCATCGTTACTGAGGATCATTCTGTTATATTGTATCCTAGTGAACTCAGTCTTAACATCATCTATGCCGCCCAAGAAGGTCGGGTCCCTTTTTGAGTCTTGGTCCTCCCAAGGTTTCTTCCTCATAACACTTAGGGAGTTTTTCCTTGCCACTGTCACCCTAGACTTGCTCAGTTTGGGATTGGCTGTAGACATTAGGAGATGATCTAAAATTGTAAAGTTGCTTTGAGACAATGCTCCATTGTAAAAAGCGCTATATAAATAGATCTGACTTGACTTGATATTTATTGCTTAAGTTCAGCATATCTGTATCATATTTATGATAGTTTTCAATCTACCTGTGATGTTAATGATTCTGCTTTTATGTAGTATATTGTTTATTATGTCTTTATTTGTTATACAACAGTTAGTTCCAGCCTTACAATCTGATTGGTTGAGGAGTGGGATAACAGCACAGCTTTTGCACAACAGAATGGTATCATTCTGCTGATGCATGCCAAGTAATGCAAGCTTTATGCACACAAAGACATGCCATATACAAAATAACAAAATAACACTAATAAATAACTAATTCTGCTGTTCTTAATGAAACCCTTCAGCTCAGGCCTGCCAAAATCGCAGCTGGGTATGTTATTCACGAAAGCACAGTCTCTCTCCGTGTTCTACTGCTTATATATACAGTGGTGCTTGAAAGTTTGTGAACCCTTTAGAATTTTCTATATTTCTGCATAATTATGACCTAAAACATCATCAGATTTTCACACAAAGTCTAAAAGTAGACAAAGAGAACCCAGTTAAACAAATGAGGACAAACATATTATACTTGGTCATTTATTTATTGAGGAAAATTATCCAGTATTACATATTAGTGAGTGGCAAAAGCATGTGACCCTTTGCTTTCAGTATCTGGTGTGACCCCCCTGTGCAGCAATAACTGCAGCTAAACATTTGTCCTGTAGCTGTTGATCAGTCCTGCACACCGGACTTGGAGGAATTTTTAGGCCCCATTCCTCCGTACAGAAACAGCTTCAGCTCTGGGATGTTGGTGAGTTTCCTCCCATTAGCTGCTCGCTTCAGGTCCTTCCACAACATTTCCATGGATTAAGGTCAGGACTTTGACTTGACCATTCCAAAACATGAACTTAATATTCTTTAAACTATTCTTTGGTAGAAAGCTTGTGTGCTTAGGGTCGCTGTCCTTGCTGCATGACCCACCTTCTCTTGAGATTCAGTTCATGGACAGATGTCCTGACATTTTCCTTTAGAATTCTCTGATATCATTCAGAATTCATTGTTCCATTCAATGATGGCAAGCCGTCCTGCCCAGATGCAGCAAACAACACAGGCCCAAACCATGATACTACCACCACCATGTTTCACAGATGGGATAAGGTTCCTTATGCTGGAATGCAGTGTTTTTCCTTTCTCCAAATATAACGCTTTTCTTTTAAACCAAAAAGTTCTATTTTGGTCTCATCCATCCACAAAACATTCTTCTAATAGATTTTGGCTCGTCCACGTGATCTTTAGCAAACTGCAGACGAGCAGCAATGTTCTTCTTGGAGAGCAGTGGCTTTCTCCTTGCAGCCCTGCCATGCACACCATTGTTTGTTTAGTGTTCTTCTGATGGTGCACTCATGAACATTAACATTAGCCAATGTGAGAGAGGCCTTCAGTTTGCTTAGAAGTTACCCTGGGGTCCTTTGTGACCTCACCAAAACTATTACACGCCTTGCTCTTGGAGTGATCCTTTGTTGGTCGGCCACTCCTGGGGAGGGTAACAATGGTCTTGCATGTCCTCCATTTGTACAACAATCTGTCTGACTGTGGATTGGTGGAGTCCAAACTCTTTGGTGATGGTTTTGCAACCTTTTCCAGCCTGATGAGCATCAACAGCTCCTTTTCTGAGCTCCTCAGAAATCTCCTTTGTTTGTACCATGAGACACTTCCACAAACATGTGTTGTGAAGAGCAGATTTTGATAGATCCCTGTTCTTTAAATAAAACAGGGTGCCCACTCACACCTGATTGTCATCCCATTGATTGAAACTCCTGACTTTAATTTCACCTTCAAATTAACTGCTAATCCTAGAGGTTCACATACTTTTGCCACTCACTAATATGTAATATTGGATCATTTTCCTCAATAAATAAATGACCAAGTATAATATTGTTGTCTCATTTGTTTAACTGGGTTCTCTTTATCTACTTTTAGGACTTGTGTGAAAATCTGATGATGTTTTAGCTCATATTTATGCAGAAATATAGAAAGTGTATCAGTTTAACTTTTTACTTTTCAATATCTTTGTTGACTCCAATAATCAAAAAGCAGCTGATTTACAGAAATACGCCCTGTATCAGCAGACCTTTAAATATGAATTGTGCTTTTGACCAGTTAGTCTGGATTCTAGCTGGTTATCTGGATTTTGACTCTTGTTGACTCTTAAATGATGTAGCCCACTTTTTTGCATAAGTGCGTTGTATCAAAGTTTGTTTTACTCATATCACTTCATTTCATTTCGAATCAAAACATGCCATTTGATCGAGGTGCCAAAACGTTTGCACAGTTCATCATAATCCTGATCGATGCTCCTTTTGTTCAGGAGCGCCTGCTGCTCTCGCTGCTCCCGGCTCACATCGCCCGCGTCATGAAGGCCGAGATCATCCACCGACTGCAGGGTCCGAACTTCGGCCAGGCCGAGAACACCAACAATTTCCACAACCTCTACGTACAGAGACACACCAACGTCAGGTACCGTCTCTCTCTCTCTCACACACACACACACACACACACACACACACACACACACACACACACATACCAGAGGTGTGGCACGACTCGAGTCCCGAATTTGATGGCATCTCAACTTGACAAAATCAAAAAAGACTCAAACTAGGGCTTTAAGACTTGAATAGACTTGACTTATTAATGCTACACCTCACCCTAACCTTAGCCTCAGAGACCTGAGCAAATCTTTTGATTTTTAAAAAGAAAGTTACAGTTTTTATAAAAGTAAATAAATAAATAAACAGTTTTCCTCATGTGGACCAGCAAGGATCCCCAAAATGTAAGATCTTTTGATCGCTGCTAATACTAATTAATGCTTCACCTAACCCTAACCTCAGTAACCTAAAAGCAAATTACTAAAGCAAATCTTTTGGCTCTTTTGGTTTTTGAAAGGAAGTTGGATTTTTCTTTTACAAATAAATAAATAAATAAATAAATAAATGCAGTGTTCTTTGTGAGGCCCAGCAAAATATCAATTTTTTTCTTTTCATCTTTCTCTGGGGATATTTGTTCATCGCAGTGATACTGTATGTAAACCGGACCCCCCAACACACACACACACACACACACACACACACACACACAAGTTTGTCTTTCTATCATTATGGGCACCTTCCATAGACGTAATGATGTCTGTTCCTAATTAATGCTACACCTACCTCTAACCCTAAACCTAACTTAAAGCAAATCTTTTGACTCTTTTGGTTTTTCAAAAGAAAGTTTTGAAAAGAAAAAAGAGAACAGCCATTTTATTCTTGGGGACCAGCAAGATGTCCCTACCATGTAAAAAATGTCAGAGTAATATGTACATGATACACACACACACAATGTCTTTCTATCATTGTGGGGACTTTCCACTGACATAATATCACTGTTGCTATTTAATGCTACATCTAATTTTACATTTATGTTATTTTTTACAATTTACATTTATGTCATTTTAGCAGATGCCCTAATCCAGAGCAGTTTACAATTTATACAGTCTGACAATCTAAGCATTTGTGGGTTAAGGCACTTGCTCAAGGACCACAGTCCCTATTCTAATCTATTCTAATCCTGATCTCAGTCACCTAAAGCAAATCAGAAAAGTTGGAAAGTTGGATTTTTCCAGCAAAGGACCAGTGAGGACCAGCAAAAGATTTTTCTCTTCATCTTTCTCTGGGGATATTTGGTCCTCGCAGTGATATATAAACTTGACCCCCCAAAACACATACACACACACACACACACGTTTAGACACACACAGTCTCTGCCCTGGAGCAGTGATGAATATTTCAGACTTCTCTCTCACACTGAATTTTAACGAACAGTCCCAAAACTTGAAGACAGACTCAATTTACACTAGGAGGTGCAGACGTGACCGTGTGAAAAAGAAACAACTTATTTTAGGATGAGAGGTGAGAAGGTGATTATGAGGATGAGATGAAATAAATTCATAAACATGTTTTAAGTGTTTAGTAAACAAAAAAAACTAAATAAGTACATTTAAAAGTAACAATGGTATTATTATTGAAGGCCACTCTGGCCGCACAGTGGAAAGAGCCAGCTGCTGGAAATGGCCATGGTTCAAATCTCTGGTGGGGACTGAGAAGTGAAAGTTGGCTGGTGCATTTATAGGGATCCTCGGTCTGTGCCCAGTGAATTCATTGTAGGGTTCCAGACTCTCCCCTGTGACCCAGACCAGGATAAAACAGGATGCTTTTATTGAGGGTAAGAGGTACAGATCCATGACACTGAGAGTACATAATGGTCAACAACATCAATCATAGAAATATCACTATGTAGCTAACCACTATTTGTAATGCTGAAAATAAAATTCTTTATGACTGATGCAATTATTGGAAACTGGAGCTAGAGCATCATCATTTCATGTGACTTCACTTGAGACGTTGCTGGGCTTGTAGCAGGGACTTGACTTGAGTTCATGAAGTTTAAAACTTGAGACCTGCACATGTGACTCACTCCCGCCGCTATCGTGTGTGCTTTCAGTATTTTGTACGCTGATATCGTGGGCTTCACCCGTCTGGCCAGCGACTGCTCTCCTGGTGAACTGGTGCACATGCTGAACGAGCTTTTTGGCAAATTCGATCAGATCGCCAAGGTAAGCCTTGCAGGAATCGGTCCAGTTTAATGAGTCACGGTTTATTCCCCCGGCTTCTGAAATATGGCTCGCTGTCTCAGAAAACACCATGTCATGAGTGAGTTGCCCTACTGGTAGGGAGTATCGTGTTCCTGCCAGAAGTCATGGCTGAGAGTGACAGCATTTTCTTGTCTTGTCCCTTGCAGGAAAACGAATGTATGAGAAATTAAGATTTTAGGGGATTGTTATTACTGTGTGTCGGACTCCCCGGAGTCGTTTACCCAACCACGCCAAGAACTTGTGTGAAAATGGGGGTGGGGTTGGATATGTGCGAGGCGATCAAGTGAGTATCTGTAACATCTGAGTTTTTATATTTCAGGAATGTACAGCGTTTTAGTCAGTGTGACCTTATCCAGAGCGGACTGAGCCTTTTCAAAACCGAGTCGATTATTACGCAAGAAAAAAGTCCGATGCGTTTTTTGACTAAACTCTTTGAAAACTCCCTGCTCACTACTGTGTACACTTCCTCTTTCAGTTTCTTAATTTCCGTTCTCCTTAATGTGTTGGGAGATTTTGCCGTGTCTTTTCACACATGCGTCAACACGAAGCTTTTTATTACTTTTGTCACATTTTTATGATCATGAACAGATCAGAATGCACTTAGATAAATAATCAAACGATTCCATCCAGTCCCTGTGAGCTTTAATCTCCCATCATTCTCCAGCCTTTCAATTCTATTCCCACAGATCTTTTATTTAATTTCCATGTTTTTTAGGTTCAGCTTGTTGCTTGTCCTATAAGCCTATTGATGAGTGTTCTGCCCGGCAACGGAGCTCTGATTGGTCAGCCTTGATTTTTAACTCATCAGAACACAAAGAAAATGAGAACAGGCTCCAATTAAAGATGTTATGCAATTTTGGGGTAGGGTCTTGCTCAAGGACCCAACAGTGGCAGCTTGGCAGAGTCCCACCCCCCAAACATTTACATTTACAGCATTTAGCAGATGCCCTTATCCAGGAGCGACTTACAATTGATACCGTCTTTTACAATCTAAAGCAGTTTCCTGGGTCTTTTTAAGGGGCCTTGCTCAAGGTGGGATTTGAACCCTAACCTTTTGGGCCATAGTCAGTACCTTAACCACAGTACCACAATCTGCTAAAATGCTGCAAATGTAAAAAATGTAAATGAATGCACCCGTGTGTCCTCAATGTTCAGGACAATTGTCGCAGTGTGTTGTGTGAAATTGTGAACGTAGATTTGGAATGTGAATAATATATTTATTTGTGTCTCCGGTCCAACGGCATTACACATTCAAAGAAACATGCTTTTCAAAAGAGACAATGTTACGGTTTTTAAAACTAACTTGGGGGCCGGTAAATTGTCTTCTTCACTGAGTGAGCCCATGTGTTGATCTTCAGGCGCTCCAACATGCGTTTCCATGCCAATAAGGTTGGATGTGTACCATTAGTATAACTGAGAAACTTGTCTCCAGGAGGTAAGCAGTGATGTTGAAACGCTCCTAGTTCAGAGTCGAGAGACGCGCCTGATGACACGACTAATCTACTGTCAGAGTCAGTCTGCCCAATGAATAAAAATTAGACTTCATTAAACTCTTCATAATGACTATTGGGACTGTGGGTAGCCCCTAGCGGTGAAGGTACTTGGACTATAGACCAAAAGGGTTTCAAGTCCAGGGTTCAATCTCACCTCTGCCAAGCTGCCACTGTTGGGTCCTTGAACAAGGCCCTTAACCCCACAATTGCTTGGATTGTAAGACTGTACCAATTTTGAAGTCGCTCTGGATAAGGGCGGCGCGACCGTCTGCTAAATGTAAATGCATTGTTCAAAACTTTGAACAAACTTTGAACTTCTCCATGCTTTCCCTACCATCCAAATGTTGGCAGCAGAAAGAATTGAGACTCATCAGACCAGGCTTGTCTAAATTTGGTCTCAGTTGTTTGACTTGTAGCCTCCATTGCCTGTTCTTAGCTGGCAGGAGTATCACCCGGTGTGATCTCCTGACCTTTACAAAGAGTGTGTGGTAAGAAACATTTAGCATTTCTTCAAACCTCGTGGTCTCCCTTAGGAGGGTCACTGTGTCAGGGTGAAGTGGTGTGTGAAACAAAATTCTCTTCTAGCAAATGAGACTCACAAACAGGAACACCTTCTGCAGTGTGCCCTGTGGTTCGGCCAAACACTCTGATATTTAGGTCCTGCAGAAGCCCAGGTTTTTTTCTGAGTGTGTGGTGTGTGTGTGTGTGAGAGAGAGAGAGAGAGAGACACCCTAACATTGCCAACTTCTCGAACTCTAGAAAAGGTGCGTGATGGCCACCGGTGTGGACATCAACATGCGAGTCGGGGTTCATTCCGGAAATGTGCTCTGTGGCGTCATTGGCCTGCAGAAGTGGCAGTACGACGTCTGGTCACATTGACGTGACGACTAGCCAATCACATGGAAGCAGGAGGAGTACCGGGGTAGGACTTCATGTGTGCAGGGCACAGATGGAAAATGTGACATTTTTTCAGTATTGATGCATGATATTTCAAAGATATTAGAAAAGCTAAATACAATATGTAGAATTTGGCAACTTGTAAGTTTGCCATTTCTTCTCACCACACTTAAAAGGCATTTTAGCACAGAGGATACCGAGTGATTTAGTGTTGCAGGTGATTATTTTGTTTATTAACACAAATGAAATGATGTTGACCAGACAAAATATATAATATCTCAGGTTCATACTGCCTGCAATTAAATACAAGTGAAAGTAAATGTAAGAAAAACATGCTTTTTCTTTTAATACCCATTTTTCCACACCGTCCCAACTTTTCTGATTTGGGGTTGTAAGTTATCAGGAAGTCTCAAACTTTGTCATTTCCAGAAAAACCATAAAATTTTTATATTGAAAATGTATATTATATTATATTATATTTATATTATATATAAGTATTAAAAATGAAAAAAATGTCTTTCTTTCGTGTTCATAAGCAGCGTGTCCACATCACCTCCGTCACCCTGGAGCACCTGAACGGGGCCTATAAGTTAGAGGAAGGTTTTGGTCATGAGAGGGACCCTTATTTAAAAGAGCATGGTGTCGTGACCTACCTAGTGATCAACCCAAAAGTAAAGTTCAGTCAATTCAAATACAGATTTATTTAAAAAAGCAAAAAAAAACAAAGCAAATCTAACGCTGTTATATTACCGAACGACCAGGTGGACAGGAGGAGCCCGCAGCACCACTACAGACCCCGACACACCTTGGACGGTGCCAAGATGAGAGCTTCAGTCAGGATGACCCGCTATCTGGAGTCATGGGGCGCCGCCAAGCCTTTTGCCAACCTGCACCACCGCGACAGCATGACCAACGAGAACGGCAAAATTAACACCTCGGTAAGTGTGAGATTAATAGTTAACCAATAAAATGTAACAACTTATAAAAATATGTTCCATTTTAACTCTACTAAACACCTAACCAGTTAACTCTGCAAAGCTATTATCAATGTATCAGTGTGCCAGTTCCTGTCCGACCTTCAGCATGCCACACATTATACCAACTAAAGTTATTAACTAACAATAAAGCTAATTCATTGTTAGGTTAATTTAGGCATGAAGTATCATTTTGTCTCACACAATATACCAAGTAGGCACTCCGTAAGACCCCAGCGACTCCTGAATCTGTACTTTTTGCTCACGACATTTTCAAATCAAAACGAGCTTATTCCTTTAGCTTTTTGGAATAAAAAAAATGTATCTATTTTATTTATCTATTTAATTTTTTTATTATTCTGGCAATTTTAGTCAGGCACCTAATGAAGCTCCAATCGCAATCCTAGATTTATACTTCATGCATTGCCACTGGTGCAAGGCAGCACGTTCCGGACAGGCAAAGTCATGGCGATTGCGCCATTTTTTGGTGCATGCTTAAGTAGTGTAGTGGAGTGTTTAAAAGAAGAAAAACTGCAGCTCTAAAAATTAGTGAAGCTGCAGTTTGTTAGACTAAATTGCAGTGATGGTGTTTCAGAAAGTCGATAACTTCTAAGCAACTGAAGGCCTCTCTCCCATTGGCTAATGTTAATGTTCATGAGTCCACCATCAGGAGAACACTGAACAACAATAGTGTGTATGGCAGGGTTGCAAGGAGAAAGCCACTGCTCTCCAAAAAGAACATTGCTGCTCGTCTGCAGTTTGCTAAAGATCACGTGGACGAGCCAGAAGGCCATTGGAAGAATGTTTTGTGGACAGATGAGACCAAAATAGAACTTTTTGGTTTAAAAGAAAAGCGTTTTGTTTGGAGAAAGGAAAACACTGCATTCTAGCATAAGAACCTTATCCCATCTGTGAAACATGGTGGTGGTAGTATCATGGTGGTTGGCCTGTTTTGCTGCATCTGGGCAGGATGGCTTGCCATCATTGATGGAACAATGAATTCTGAATGATGTCAGAGAATTCTAAAGGAAAATGTTCAGGACATTCTGTCCATGAAAACTGAAATCTCAAGAGAAGGTGGGTCATGCAGCAAGACACCGACCCTAAGCACACAGCCGTTCTACCAAAGAATGGTTACAGAAGAATATAAAGTTCATGTTTTGGAATGGCCAAGTCAAAGTCCTGACCTTAATCCCAATGGAAATGTTGTGTGGAAGGACCTGAAGCGAGCAGCTTAATGTGAGGAAACCCACCAAGATCCCAGAGCTGAAGCTGTTTCTGTACGGAGGAATGGATAATAAAATTTCCTCCCAAGCCGTGGTGTGCAGGGACTGATTAACAGCTAGAGGAAACGTTTAGCTGCAGTTATTGCTGCACAGGGGGGGGGTCACACCAGATACTGAAAGCAGAGGGTCACATACTTTTGCCACTCACTAATATGTAATATTGGATCATTTTTCCTCAATAAATAAATGAACCAAGTATAATATTTGTCTCATTTTGTTTACTGGGTTTCTCTTTGGTCCTACTTTTAGGAAATTGTGTGAAATCTTGATGATGTTTTTAGGTCATATTTATGCAGAAATAGAGAAAAAATTCTAAAGGGTTCACAACCTTTTCAAGCACCACTGTAGAAGCATTTTATAAAAAATCCTAAATATTTTGTATATTTTGATTCCGAAATGTTTTCCATCCTGTTGTTGGCCTGTGGTGTTTTAGCTGATATGATGAGGTCATTGTATGATTTTGCAGAGTGATTCATGTAGTTTGTAGTACAAACCATTCTGTTACCATCAGCATCATGGATCTGAACCTCTTACCCTCAATAAAAAACTTTTCAAAAAATTGAGTTAGAAAGTATTTTTAAAGAAATATTTTTCACCTATGTACATCTAGTAGCATGTACTTTTCTCTATTTCTCCAAAATTTCTAGTAAAATTTTAAAAGCCATACTTCAGTTTTAACTGGAGTGTTTTTTTTATAAAATCAGATTAGTAGTAAAGAACTTGTGTACTTCCTCGCTTACTATAAGAACCTCACTGCTGCTGTAGCAATGGACACACTTGCTAAATAGAAGTGTTAATGAACCAGTATTTCAAAGTATACCAGTTCAGTATAAATATTCAGTAATATAGTTCCTGAAGCATGTCAGATACTGAACCCGTATCACGTAACTGCCTCCACCGACTAATCAGTACGTGTACATGTACGTGTGATGATTACTGTGCCAATTAATCAAATTCAATTAACCGGTAATCAATTAAAGAAGTAACACTTTCAGTGGACCACTAATTAACCTAAAGTGTCTTTTTATCAACCAATTTTCACATTGTTGGTATTTCAGGTGCATCAGACTCTAGGCTCATTAACCCTGTGCAATTAATCTGAAAGAAATGCCATTAACAACTTTGAGGTATTAATGTACTTAACACATGTAGTGTGTCTCCTTCACACTTTACTTAATCACAGGGTTCATATCGTCCAAACCTTATACCGGGCTAATCATGAAAACTAGCCAATTAAGCATTTAATCAATGTGCTGTAACGAGATTTTGCCTCAGTTGTTGTGTAATCGTATTGAGATATGTAGTGATGTGTGTATGAAATATTTTACAATATTTGCATGTAATATTTGTACTTGTAATAACTGTGATAATCCTGTTTTCCAGATTGTACAACTGGGTCAGTATCACTTCCAGAGAAGATCAGAGAGGTACAATGTTTCTTGTTAGCAGCACTGCACGTCTGGGTTATGTACAATTCATTTTTGTTTTTGTTTTGTTTTTTGTCATTAGCTCTTTTATTGCTTACATGTAAGGACCTTATCCATCTGTGAAACATGGTGGTTTTTAGTATCATGGTTTGGGCTGTTTTGCGCATCTGGGCAGGACGGCTTTGCCATTATGGATGGACAAATGAATTCTGAATGATATCAGAGAATTCTAAAGGAAAATGTCAGGACAGGAAACGTTTAGCTGCAGTGTATCGCTGTACAGGGGGGTCACACCAGATACTGATGAAGCAAAGGGCTCACACATTACTTTTGGCACTCAACTAATATGTAATATTGGATCATTTTCCTCAACTAAATAAATGACCACTATAATATATTTGTCTCATTTGTTTAACTGGGTTCTCTTTTATCTACTTTTAGGACTTGTGTGAAAATCTGATGATGTTTTAGGTCATATTTATGCAGAAAATATAGAAAACTTTTAAAGGGTCACAAAAAACACTTTCAGCACCACTGTAGATAGATACTTAAAAAGCATACTTAAGTACAGTACTCAAGCAATGTACTGCGTTACTCTCCACCCCTGGTGTGAGTGTATGTGCCCCTGCAATGGATTGACGCCCTGTTCTAGGGTTGTTCCTGCCTTGTGCCCTGTAGTGCCGGCTGGGCACCGGCTCTCCCATGACCCTGATCAGGATTAAGTGGATAAGACAGTGATGTTTGTCCTAATGAACTTGTTGTCCTTTAATAACTTGTTAGAAGTTGTTGCAAAATTCTTGTTAACTTATTCCACAGTTTTGAAAGAATTAAAATAGTTTTAAAATTATTTTTTTATTAATTAATTAATTTGTTTAATTATTTAATTTATAAAATAAGCATTATATTTTAGTTCTTTATTTTTCGATTTATATTGTTATTATTATTATTATTATTATTATTATTATTATTATTATTATTACAGAAATGCTGATCTCTGTGTCCAAATTGCTCTTTATGTATTTTATATCTTTTTATTTTTCCCAGAACAAAATCACAGAAAAAGAGATTTGAGGAGGAATTAAATGAACGCATGATCCGGACGTTTGACGGCATCAATTCTCAGAAGTAACCCCTTATCTGTGTTGCTATTTAAAACCTTATCGGTCTGATCGTGTGACGTCTTGATCTGAAGTGTTTTTCTCTTGCTCTTTTTAGACAGTGGCTGAAATCTGAGGACATTCAGAGAATTTCACTCTTCTTTCATAACAAAGCTTTAGAGAAGGAGGTGAGTCACAGATCAGGTTCAGTGTTTTCTCTACTCCAGGGTTGTTCAGCTGAATGGGGGCAGCTTCAGCCCTCATCCTAGAGCACAGACACTCTGATAAAACCCAAATTAGAAGTGAACGAAACTGCACTAACATCACAGAATTCAGCTCGAACCTCACACCGTGGAGCCACACTGGTTTGTATCCTGCCTCTGGCAAGGTGAGGCTTTGAATTGTTTTGAGCTGGGGGGTTTGAGATCATAAGCAATAAACATTAACCTTGCTGTGGTTAACCAACACAGTGGTTCCATGTGGGAATCCAGCTGTGTAAATGTGTTTGTTTCCGGCTTCTGCCTCGCCAGAGGCTCCAGAGTTACTCGAGCACAGGCAAAGTGTGCCGTCGAGACTTGGGATCCTCAGCAAACACATCTGAAATGTTCATTCTTATTCAGAGCGACTTACAACTGATACAGTCTTACAGTGTAGAAGCCAAACAATTATGGGGTAAGGGCCTTGCTCAAGGGCCCAACAGTGGCAGCTTGGTAGACCTTCCAGTCCATAGTCCAGTACCTTCACACCAAACCTCCTGTATGATAGGAAGCAACTCTATGTATTATTAATAATAAGTCACATCTAGTATCCGATGTCGCTTTGCAATTGTCGAGAGAGGAAGAGGAACACAAAAAACACTTGGACAGTGGAGTAAAGGGGTAGTGTTTGGAGAAAAGGTAGGTTTTTAGTTAGAATTTGAACGAAGAGAGTCTAGAGCAATGGCGCAGACTGAGTGGCAATGTGTTCCATAACTTAGGCGCCATGACCCTAAACGATCTACCCCCTGACGGAGACTAGTCTGAATTTTGGCACTGACAGCTGATTTTTTTGAAAATCTGAGTGACCATGCCGGACAGTATGGGGGAAGGAGTTCAGATGAACAGCCAGGAGCCAGACCATGTAGAGATTTGAATGCAAGCACAAGGACTTTGAAATGAACACAGGTAACCAGAGAAGAGAAGAGAAGAGAAGAGAACGACTGGATCTGGTGGGAAGGCCAATGGATATGTGGTGGAGTAGTCCAGATGGGAGAAGATGAACACATGGACCAGAATATCAGCATCTTCAAGTGAAAGCATAGGAAGCAAACGTGCAATATTATGGAGGTGGAAAAAAGAGGCTTTAACCAGCGCCCGAATATGAGGATCAAAAGAAAGGGAGGAGTCAAGAAGTATACCAAAGGTGCTCCGAGATGAATCCATGATGCCTGAGGTTCTACGTGATGCTGGGTAGTTTGGTTCTGGGTGTGTATTAGCCAGAGTGTCTGCCCCAGCTTTCCTCGAGGATGGGGGCTGGGTCTGTGTGTCACATAGCAATCGACCAGGGGTTCCCCCTTAGAATATAACAATATCACACCAGTCTAAAGGTCATCAGGGTGAAGGAGTCAAAGTACTGCTAATGCACTGATAACCAAAAAGAGTGTGAAGGAAAGTCTAGGATCTTGTTTTAATTTCAGTTATTTGACTAGTGAGTCGAAATTTGGAAGCTATAAATGTAAATGGAGAGTTCTAGAGCATCAGCAGCTTCGTTGGCTTAAGACCTGGACTTAACAGAGTTTTTAACACCAGCAAACAACATCTTGAAGAAAATAAGGAAGCTGCTGATGCTGTATAACTCTCCCGTTACATTTCTGACTGATCCATGAAAATGAGGCAGAAGCTGATTCAGTTCATTTTTATTCCTGGTGTTGTTGCTTTTCAGGTGAGCTGTGAATCCGTTAAGAGCCCAGAACGTTTGATTTACTGTACTGTCTTTTGTTTCTCTGACTTTCCAGCTCGTTGTAAAAATCAGACTGGTCATGAATAGCTTCATCTTCCACAGTTAAATCGAAACAAATGTTTTCAAAACCAGTAGATTTTATAAACTCATTCTATTTCATTTCGGCAGTACTTTACTAGTAAAATAATGACTTTTACTATCGTGTCTATGTGTATGTGACTGACTGTGGTAATTAAAAGGCGTTTCTCATCTCTGTTTACTATTGTCTTGCAGTTTAGCATGTTCTCTATGCTTAGGTTTCCTTCTGCTATTCCAGTTTCCAAGCATAATCATTCACTCTTCTAAAACGCCCCGGTACGTTTATAATTCCAGGTTTTTAAATCTGTTTTCCAACCCTTTCACAGTACAGAGCAACGACCTTACCTGCTTTCAAGTACTACGTCACCTGTGCCTGCTTGATCTTCTTCTGCATCTTCATTGTCCAGATTTTGGTCCTGCCAAAGTGAGTCTGAAGTCTGTTTGATATAAAAGAATCGTTTAGCCTCCAGTTTGGTGTCGTGCAAAATCATAAGGTACACTATAAAGACAAAAGTCTGTGGACACCGCATCTAATTACTGAGCTCTGATATTTTAGTAACGCATTCATAATATTTAGACATTCTTACAACTATAAATACCTTAAATAATAAGGTACCTATAATAATAAAAACCTTGACCTAAACTCCATTAGACACCTTGACAATGCATTGGAATACCGAAAGTGAGCCAGGGCTTATTGTCTAACATCAGAAGCCGACTCATAATCATGTTCCAAAATCTAGCAGAAAGCCCTTTTAGAAGAACAAAGATGGTGGAGGGCGGCAAACTCCATATTAATACCATTGTTTTGGATGTCCACAAACTTTTGACTATGCAGTGAATAACTGTGGCAGTTTTACCTTGTACTGGGAAAGATTCCAGATTTTGCTTTTCATTGCCGAGTAATTTGATGTGATTATAGGACTGGTTATTTGAACTGGTGTGGCTCAGTCTTTGAGATGCTGGAAACTTTATATTTACATTTAATCATCTAGCAGACACTCCCATCCAGAGCGACTTACAACTGATACAGTCTTATGATCCAAGCAAAATGGGTTAAAAGGACCTTGTTCAAGGACATAATGCTTGGAAGTTAGGAACCCTGGATCCTCTGGCCACAAGTCCAGTACTTTAACTGCTCCATCAGCACAATCCAAGTGTCCAAAAGGTTGAGGGATCAAGTCCCAGCACTGTCAAGCTGCCACTTTTGGAGCCTTGAAGAAGACCCTTAATCCTCACCTGTTTGGACTAGAACTTGCAAGATTATATTGGTTGTAAGTCACTCTGGATTAAAAAGAAAAAGAAAATGGAAATTCTAAGTCCATAAATCCTACTTGTGTGTGTCTGAAGGTTAGTAATTCATGTATTTATTATAGAAAAACTAGGCAATGTGATGCATCAACAAAATAAAGAATAGCTATGACATATGTAAATATATGGGCACCCCTGGTCAAATGACATTCATTTTCTTGAAAAACACTAGTGAAACGCCGGGATAAGCGCCCAAACTGTTTGCCCAATTTCATGTTTCATTTTTTCCGGTAAGTTTCTGATGATTTATACATTAACATTTGCAAAAATATGTCAGATTTCATTTTGTCATCTGTAGATAGAGAAATGTCGTTTGATGACAATGGCGCCAAAACTCTGACAAAACACTGCATCTCTGATAGATTACTATTGGCACTGTCAGACATTATTATGCATTTTAGTCGGCTTGCTCTAACACAGAGCAGTCTCAAAGTGGAAGTCCCTGGTGAGGCAACGAACACAGACATGGATGGGATAGACAGAACCAGGACTCAACTGGGATAACTCTAGCAAGCTAACAGAACCAGACTCAAACGAGGACGGGGAGTCAAGACTAGAGTCCGTACTAAAGACACAGACCTGAACTGGGAACTCCTGCCCAGAAGAACAGAGACATGAACCAGGACTTTCTTTCCAGAGGAACAGAGACATGAACTGGGAACTCTTGTCCAGAGGAACAGAGACATGAACTGGGAACTCCTGTCCAGAGGAACAGAGACATGAACCAGGAACTCCTGCCCAGAGGAACAGAGACATGAACCAGGAACTCTTGCTTAGAGGAACAAGGACATGAACCAGGAACTCCTGCCCAGAGGAACAGAGACATGAACCGGGAACTCTTGCTTAGAGAACAAGGACATGAACCAGGAACTCCTGCCCAGGAACAGAGGGACATGTGGAAGCGTCGGGAACTCTGTGCTTTAGAGGAACAAGGACATGAACCAGGAAACTCCTACCCAGAGGAACAGAGACATGACCAGGAACTTTGCTTAGAGGAACAAGGACATTGGACCAGGAACTCCTGCCCAGAGGAAACAGAGACAGTGAACCGGGAATCTCTGTGCTTAGAGGAACAGAGACAGGAACCAGGAAACTCCTACCCAGAGGAACACAGAGACATGAACCAGGAACTCTTGCTTAGAGGAACAAGGACATGAACGCTAGGAACTCCTGCCCAGAGGAACAGAGGACATGAAGCTCGAGACTTTCGTGGTGGCCAGAGGAAACAGAGACATGTGAACTGGGAAATCTTGCTTAGAGGTAACAGAGACATGAACCAGGAACTCCTGCCCAGAGGAACAGAGGACATGAACTGGGAACTCTTGTCCTGAGAAAACAGAGATGTGAACCAGGAAGGAACTCCTTCCCAGAGAACAGAGACATGAACTGGGAACTCTTGCTTAGAGGAACACAGACATGAACCAGGAAACTCCTGCCGCACGAGGGGGAACCGAGACGATGAACCAGGAACTCCTGCCCAGAGGAACAGAGACATGAACCAGGACGGGGGCCACAGCCCAAAGGAACAGAGACATGAACCGGGACTCACAGCCCAAAGGAACAGAGACATGAAACAGGACTTTCTGTCCAAAGTTAACAGGACAGAATCGGGAACTCTTGGCCCAGAGGAACAGAGACAGGGAATAGGGAACTCCTGCCCCAGAGGTAACAGAGACATGAAACAGGACAACTCTTGCCCAGAGGAACAGAGACATGAACCAGGAAACTCTTGCCCAGAGGAACAGAGAGACATGAACCAGGAACTCCTGCGCCAGAGGAACAGGACATGAACCAGGACTCTGCCCAGGAGGAAACAGGAGACATGAACTGGGAAAACTCTTGCTTAGAGGGAAACAGAGACATGAACCAGGAACTCCTACCCAGAGGAACAGAGACATGAACCAGGACTCTTGCTTAGAGGAACAAGGACTGAAACAGGGACTCCTGCCCAGAGGAAAACAGAGACATGAACCGGGAACTCTTGCTTAGAGGGAACAGAGACATGAACCAGAAATCTTGCTTTAGAGGAACAAAGGACATGAACCAGGAACTCTTGCTTAGAGGAACAGAGACATGAACCAGGAACTCTTGCTTAGAGGAACAAGGACATGAACCAGGAACTCCTGCCCAGAGGAACAGAGACATGAACTGGGAACTCTTGCTTAGAGCAACAGAGACATGAACCAGGAACTCCTGCCCAGAGGAACAGAGACATGAACCGGGAACTCTTGTCCTGAGGAACAGAGACGTGAACCAGGAACTCCTTCCCAGAGGAACAGAGACATGAACTGGGAACTCTTGCTTAGAGGAACAAAGACATGAACCAGGAACTCCTGCCCAGAGGAACAGAGACATGAACCGGGACCCACAGCCCAAAGGAACAGAGACATGAACCAGGAACTCCTGCCCAGAGGAACAGAGACATGAATCGGGACTCACAGCCCAAAAGAACAGAGACATGAACCAGGACTTTCTGTCCAGAGTAACAGAGACATGAATCGGGAACTCTTGACCTGAGGAACAGAGACATGAATAGGGAACTCCTGCCCAGAGGAACAGAGACATGAACCAGGAACTCCTGCCCAGAAGAACAGAGACATGAACCAGGAACTCCTGCCCAGAGGAACAGAGACATGAATAGGGAACTCCTGCCCAGAGGAACAGAGACATGAACCAGGAACTCCTGCCCAGAGGAACAGAGACATGAATAGGGAACTCCTGCCCAGAGGAACAGAGACATTAATCTGGAAATCCTGCCCAGAGGAACAGAGTAGCACTCCTCTAAAGTGAGGGCTAGGGCATTGAGGTCAACCACACCTTGTCAGCCATGGGATATGAACCAGACACACTCAGCATTGGGAACCAGTGCTCTACAAACTGGATACTGGTTCTGTCTGTGTTCTGCCTTGCCAGAGGCTTCCATCTGTCTGCCCTCTGGGTATAGGGGACTGGGTTTGTGGTGGCAAGAAAATATAGTAATTAACGTTAAACCTTCTGATGCTTCTCTGCAGGACTGCTGTGCTGGGGGTCTCGTTCGGCATTGCTTTTCTATTCCTCTCCATGATCCTCCTCATCTGCTTCATCGGACATTTTTTAGTAAGAATTTCCGTCCATACATACAATCATAAACATTACCTAAATTTAATGCTGTATTATTAACAGGGTTAAATATTTTCTCATATTTTCCACCTAGAATCCATATTGGTCCACCTACAATTTAAATGGTTGCATCTAGAATCCAGATAGTTTAACCTAGCATCTAAATGGTTCCATGTAGAATCCAAATGGACCCATTAAGAATCCAAATGGCTCCCTCAGAATCCAAATAGTTCCACCTAGAATCCAAATGGACCCATTGAGGATACAAAAGGTTCAACCTAGAATCCAAATAGTTTCACTTTGAATCCAAATGGTTTCACCCAGCATTCAAATGGTTTCATCCACAATCCATGTGGTTCCTTCTAGAATCTAAATGGTTCCATCTATAATCCAATTAGTTTCATTAAGAACTCAAATAGTTATATCAAGAATCAAAATAATTTCACCTAGATTAAATGGTTCCACCTACAATCCAAATGGTTCCACTGAAAATCCAAATGGTTCCACCTAGAATCGAAATGGTTTCACATAGAATCCGAATGGTTCCATTGAAAATTCAAATAGTTTAACCTAGCAGCTAAATGGTTCCGACTAGAATCCAAATGGTTCCACATAGAGTCCCACTGGTTCCACCTAGATTTCAATTGTATCCGTCAAGACCCCAAATGGTTCCCCCTAGAAATCCATATTGGTCCACCTACAATTCAAATGGTTGCATCTAGAATCCAGATGGTTTAACCTAGCATCTAAATGGTTACATGTAGAATGCAAATGGACCCATTAAGAATCCAAATGGCTCACTCTAGAATCCTAATGGTTCCAACATAGAATCCAATTGGTTCCCTCTAGAATCCAAATAGTTCCACCTAGAATCAAATGGACCCATTGAGAATACAAATGGTTCCACCTAGAATCCAAACAGTTTCACTTAGAATCCAAATGGTTTCACCCAGCATTCAAATGGTTCCATCTGTAATCCAATGAGTTTCATTGAGAACTCAAATAGTTCTATCAAGAATCAAAATGATTTCACCCAGATTAAATGGTTCCACCTACAATCCAAATGGTTTCATATAGAATCCAAATGGTTCCACTTAAAATCCAAATGGTTCCACCTAGAATCCCATGGTTCCACCTACAATCCAAATGGTGCCACTGAGAATCCAAATGGTCCAATTAATATTCCAAAGGGTTCCACCTAGAATAACCAATAACCAATTGAGGGAAGCTGAGAAATAGGAACATCATGGTTAACTGTATCAAAAGCAACACTTCCTGAGAGAACCATTATGAGCAGGCCAGAGAAGATCATTAACCAAACTCAGAGGAGCTGCCTCAGTGCTGTGGTGCGTAGAACCAGCCTGGAAAGGCTCGCTGAGGAAGGTATAAAGTTGCAAGGCAACGACTCTTTCCATTAGCTTAGCTAGAACAGGAAGGTTTGAGATCGGTCTGTAATTGGAGGGAGATGTACAATCAAGCTCAGGTAGCTTAAGGACAGGAGTAACAACAGCTGGTTTAAGAGCAGTGGAACAAAACCAGAAGAGAGGCATGAATTCATTACTGCAACAGTTGGAGTACTGATTATGGATGAACATGCTCTAATTAGGGGGGGAGCGGGGTCAAGCTGACAGGAGGAAGCGGTTGGACTTAATGATGCACTTAGAAGGAGAATCACCAGGTGTGAAGCAGGCTGAGTTCTTGCCTGGAGTAAGACTGTTATAGAGGGAAGAGAAAGAGAAGTAGAATGAAAGGCACAATCGGTTTTGATTCATTTACCGTAAGTCTTCAAAGAGGTGTAATAAAGCCTGACATTGCTGAGCTGTATTGGGACCTGCTGGGTCTCAAAGAGTGCTTTTGGCCTACACTGAGCACCATTTCTAATAGAGGACTCGCCTGTCTGTGTGCGCAGTGTAAAGTAACGAGTGGAACCAGTTTTCCTATAAAGGCGCTCAAAATGTCGGCCAATGGCCTTCATAACTCGTAGCTCAGGGGTGAACCAGGGACACAAGCGGGTGGCTGGGACAAATCTAAGCTTCAGGGGGGCTACGTCAGTAAGCATCCAAATGGTCCAATTAATATTCCAAAGGGTTCCACCTACAATTCAAATGGTTCCATCTAGAATCCAAATGGTTCCATCTAGAATCCAAATGGTTCCATCTGGAACTCACATGTTTCTATCAAGAATCAAAATGGATCTAACTCAAAACCAAATGGATCCATTAAGAATTCAAATGATTCCTTTTAGAATCCAAATCATTTAATCTAGCATCCAAATGGTTCCATGTAGAATCCAAATGGATGCAAGTAGAATTCAAATGGTTCCACCTAGAATCTATTGGGTTCCATCTAGAATCCAGATTGTTTCACCTGGAATCCAAATGATTCCACCTACAATTAAAATGCTTCCATCTAGAATCTAAATGGTTCCACATAGAAACCAATGGGTTCCATCAAGAGCTCGAAAGATTCTATCAAGAACTAAAGTGGTTCCACCTAACATCCAGTGGTTTCATGTAGAATACAAATGGTTGTATCAAGAATCCAAATGGTTCCACATAGCATGGAAATGGTTCCCTCTGGAAGCCAAATGGTTCCACTGAGAATACAAATGGTTCCATCTAAAAACCAGATGGTTCCACCTACAATCCTTATGGTTCCACATAGAATCCAAATGGTTCCAGCTAGAAACCAAATGGTTACACTTACATTCATTATGGTTCCACATAGAATCCAAATGGATCCACTGAGAATACAAATGGTTCCATCTAGAAACCAAATGGTTCAACCTTGAATTCAAATGGTTCCATCTAGAATCCAAATGGTTCCATTCAGAATCCAAATGGTTCCGTCTAAAATCCAAATGGTTCTACTTAAAATCCAAATGGTTCCCCCTAGTATCCAAATGGTCCCATAAAGAATACAAATGGTTCCACTTATAATCCAAATGGTTCCCTTTAAAATCCAAATGGTTCTACTTAGAATTCAAATTGTCCCATTGAGTATACAACTGGTTCCACCTAGATTCCAAATAATTCCCCTTTGAATCCAAATGGTTTCACCTCAGCATTCAAATGGTTCCATGTGGAATCCAAATGGTTGTATCAAGAATCCAAATGGTTCCACCTAGCATGGAAATGGTTCCCTCTGGAATCCAAATGGTTCCACTGAGAATAAAGTCAAGTCAAGTCAAATTTATTTATATAGCGTTTTTTACAACACAGCGTTGTCTCAAAGCAGCTTTACAAATATATTAGATCAAAGCCCTAGATGAGCAAGCCTGAGGTGACAGTGGCAAGGAAAAACTCCCCAAACCTTACAGGAAGAAACCTTGGGAGGACCAAGACTCAAGTAGGGACCCATCCTCCTTGGGCAGCTTAAATTTTAATTACAATAATTGAATAGTATATGTAAAGATAATACCCTATTTAAATTTAGAATAGAATAATATATAGAATAAGATGATTTGAACTAATAAAAAATGGAGAATAAGATCTATAGCATATAAGGTTATGATTGAATGAGTTTGAATGAACAGGTAGTCCAAGTGGAAGAGTCACTGTAGTTTTTTTTTTTTTTTTGTCTCGTAGTTATGTCCCGGAGTTTGAACAGGTAAGTCCAAGTGGAAGAGTCACTCGTAGTTTTGTGTGTCCCCCGGAGGTTATTACCCTTTGATGGGTACTGAGTAATGTATGAGGACTGGAACAGAGAGAGTCACCAGAGCATTACAGTACGTTCAGCAGATGAGGCGAAAAAGCAGTGTTGTCAGCTGCATCACTGGATCTAAGGACTTCATTCTCAAGTCGCTGGGGGCAGTGAGGAGAGGCGGTGTTGTCCTTGCAGCAAAGAAACCGTGAGCTACATCCTCAGGACACAAAACCCAGACCAGGGTTTTGTGTCCGCGCCATCTCGGAAATAGAGAAACACAAAAATGTTAAAAACATGATATTAAGTAAACATTCATTGTAAAATGTCAAATATTGTTTTAAGGTTCCCCAAAGGCCTGAGTAAATAAGTGTATTTTTAATCTTGACTTGAAGGTCAGGAGCGAGTTTGAATCACGAACAGTGACAGGGAGGCTATTCCAAAGGTGAGGGGCTATGTATGAGAACGCTCTTCCCCCTGCAGTGACTTTTTTTATCCTAGGGACTACAAGTAACCCTGCACCTTGTGAACAAAGTAAGCGTGATGGGTTATAGTGCTGAATTAGTTCACTTAAATACTACGGTGCCAGGCCATGTAGAGCTTTATAGGTTAGCAATAAAATTTTATAATCAGTACGAAATTTAATAGGCAGCCAGTGCAAAGATGATAGAACGGGACTAATATGGTCAAACTTCCTAGTTCTAGTAAGTACTCGTGCTGCTGCATTTTGTACCAACTGGAGCTTGTTAAAGGATCTACCAGAGCAACCAGCAAAAAGGGCATTACAGTAATCTAAACCTTGAGTTATAAACGCATGGGGCCCTAGTGGTTAAGGTACTGGAACTCTGGACCAGAAGGTCGAGGGTTCAAAAATTCCCACCTCTGCCAAGCTGCCAATGTTGGGTCCTTGAGGAGCCAGACCCTTAACCCACAATTGCTTGGATTGTAAGACTGTATCAGTTGTGAAGTCGCTCTGGATAAGGCTGTAAATGTAAATGTAAATGTAAATGCATGGATCAGTTTTTCAGCATCATTAACGGAAAGTATATTTCTTATTTTTGTGATATTACGCCGTTGAAAAAAAGCAACTCTGGTGATGTCACTAATGTGTGCATCAAAAGAGAGGTCTGAGTCCATTGTGACACCCAAGTTTTTTAGTACTGAGCTAGGGGTGACGGAGAAAGCGTTAATATTTAACACTAGATTAGTCAGCTTCTCCCTTGCAGCCTTTGGACCAACAAGTAATACTTCAGTTTTATCTGAATTCAGTAAAAGGAAGTTACACGACATCCAGTCTTTTATGTCGTTAATACAATCCTCAATCTTACAGAATACAAATGGTTCCATCTAGAAACCAAATGGTTTCACCTACAATCCTTATGGTTCCACATAGAATCCAAATGGTTCCACTGAGAATACAAATGGTTCCATCTAGAAACCAAATGGTTCCACCTAGAATCTTTATGGTTCCACATATAGTCCCATTAGTTCCACCTAGATTTCTTTTGGTTTCTTCAAGAACCCAAATGGTTCTATCAAGAATCCAAATGGTTCCACCTAGAATCCAAATGGTTCCACAGACAATCCAGAGAACCCCTGAGGAAGCCTGGAGTGTATTAGGAGTTTATGACTCATCACTTCCTGTTCCTGTTCTCATATCTGTTGGCTTTATCTGTTCACTGCAGATTTCTGATCGTTAGCAGCTCGGTAATAAGATTTCCCAAAACCAAACGCTATTTCTTCTTTCCTCTCTTCTCTGAGTTCTTTGTGGTTCAGTGGCTTAACCTGACAGCAATATCCCGCTGCTAGATTCCTCACTCCGGGGTGTGTTTGTTGAACATTTATTATTCAGATAGCTGCTGTAACCATGACACATGAAGGCATTTTGATTCAAACGTTCCTGCATCTTTAGGCATAAATTTCTCAATATCTTCTCATTATGGCTGGAGCAAACTGTTCCTTTATCATGTTAAGGGTTGTTGAAGATCATCTGTAAGAGTTATGGTAGATCTGGGGTACACTCTAGGCAGGATTAGTCTGTACTCAGTAGTTTTTGTTTAATACTTATTCACTAGTTAATAATGGCGTCTGTCATGTGGGCCCTCTTAGGAAAAGGTTCCTCAGGATTTCCTCCGATGGTTAACTTTTTTAAAAACAAACATCTTATACAGATAAATATCACTTTTGGAGAACCAGCGTGGTTCCTTAAGGAGAAATGTTTCTGCTTAGAATATGAAGGACTGGCGCTCTGTCCAGAGTTTATTCCAGTCCTGGGTCCAGTGGAACAAAGGTTCAGGAGAACCAACCAAACCAATTCACACTCTCATTCATCAATTATTTATCAATGTTGTCAAGAAATATCTGGAAAGTTCTGCTCCTGCTGTAGGTAGACCCATTTCTGTTTGAACAACTTAAAACGTAGTTACCGCTTCAAGTGGGACGTCCATTCCTTGGTCTTCACGAAGCACTTGATCCGGGTCAGAATTGTGGTCGAGCTGAATCTTAGTCCAGATGTACAATTGGATCAGACACAGCGGTGCTGCTGAGGTTTTTAAACACTCTGTTCACTCACTGTCACTTTATTAGAGATATTCACATCATTTCTCCAGACAGCAGCTCGTCTGTTGCTGCAGTTTTAGTCATCCTCTATTCCTTCAGCAGTGCTCACAGGATGCTGCCTACAGGATGCTGGTGGCTGGGTATTTTTGGTTGTTGGACCGTTCTCAGTCCGGCACTGACACTGAGGTGTTTAAGAACTCCAGCAGCACTGCTGTGTCTGATCCACTCATACCAGGACTAACACACTCAAACCACATCAGAGTGAGCAGACAAAGAGACTTGGAGAATCAGTAAAAGCATATAAACATTGTTGATGCTCCAAATGGTTCCTTTCTTTATCCTGTGTAAGAAATTTAGTTTGTCAGGATTGTAGTAGCTTTGACCAAGGCATCAGTACATAACAATTTAACTGTTTTAGGACCTCATTAGTAGCCAGTCTAAGAACTGGCATACTGGGAGAAGCCTGGGGTGATCTTGAGAATTAAATCTCTTTAATGCTTTATGAGGTTTGTGGGTCTGTGTAGGTTCTCAGTCATTCAGGTCATGGGGTCTTGAGTGTTTGAGTTGAAAGCAACTGGACTTGTGTTTTGGTTCTTGAAGACATTTCACCTCCGATACGAATGGCTTCTTCAGTTCTAGAAGCTGATGGGGAGTCTCAGATATTTAACCTGTAGTGGGGTTGTCACCTTTTTGGACAGTGAAGGAGGAGACCATCCATGTCCAATCAAACGACCATTGTTGGACAAAGCACCAATTATCATCCATCTTGAGATTCATTCTTTTGAGGTTTTACTCCCATTTGCACCTCATCCCATGTAACCCTAAGGACTCATATGAAGGCAGGGGGTCACACCTTGGCCCCTGTGATCCTACGACTCATGTATTGACAGGATGGGTCAATGACTATCTCTAAAGTGACAACCCCATTAGAGGCTAAATGCCTGGGACTCCCCTAGCAGCTTCTAGAACTGAAGAAGCCTATCGGATCAGAGTTAAACGTCTTTAAGAACCAACAAGAAGTCAAATTGCCTTCAACTCAACCACATTATGTTTGTGTGTTTGAGTTCATCTTGATCATTCCAGACGAGCCTGATGTTTAACTCTGGAACCTCACCTGTGTGTTCAGCACTGCAGTAAAAGCGCCTCAGCCTCGTGGCTCTGGATCCTCCGTTCCTCCGTCATCATCGCAAACAAGCCGTGGCCTCGCCTGACCCTGACCATGGCCACCACCACCCTCATCCTCGTCATGGCCATCTTCAACATGGTGCGTCCTGCCACGAGTCACACATCTACCCCTCACCATCTATTCAGTTTATAGAGCAGTGCAATGGAGGAACTGTACCAGATTAGTTTTTTAGCAAGGATACAAGTGTTTACAAAATGCTGGTCAGATTAAAAAGAAATGAACACAACCTCTACAGGGAACAACACTGCCACTGCTCTTAGTAGTGGCCACTGTTAGTAGTTAGTGCTGTGTTAGTGTGTGTTGTGCTGGTTTGAGTGGATCAGACACAGCAGTGCTGCTGGAGTTTAAACCACTGCTCATTCACTGTCCACTTTATTAGCGGCATCCACATTATCGCTCCACCTTGTAGATGTAAAGTCAGACACAGTAGCTCATCTGTTGTTGCATGGGTTGTTAGTCATCCTCTAATTTTTCATCAGGATGCTGGTGGCTGAAGATTTTTGACTGGTGGACTTTTTTCATTCCCGCAGTGAGACTGAGGTGTTTAAAAACTAGTCTGTAATTACAGAACTACAGAGTGCAGTGACGACTAAATCTTAAATAAAGACTAAGCAGGCTATAAACCAAAAAATATAGAATGACTAAGACTTTTGCAAATTTTTACGATTCAGGTTTTTTTTTAACATGCTTAATAATGCAGGCGTTTAAAGTTGTCATGACATTCAAGAATGTCATGTTAAAGTTTGCTGTCTGCGGAGGCTGTGTTTGTTTCTTCTCATTCTGAAAATGATTAATAAATGTCTGTTGCTAAAATCTTAGCCCTGTGAATCCTGACAGGTGAAATAATAATCTGAAAATTCACTTTTTTTCATTTGAGGCTTTTTTAATTGAGCCTTTTTGACAAAATATTCAAATATTTTTCATTTTGTGTCACATGCAGTACATCAGGAATGTATAGTACCTTACTAATCACAACTTACAGTCCAATTTTTTAAAGTTAAACAAGAAATACAATGAATTAGAGATCCTAATTCAAATCAAATAGCTGATTATAAAGAGAGCACAGGCTCTTAGCACAGGCATCCTACAGTCTTCCACTTCTTGAATAGTGCAGATAATCCATAAGGGGGGGAAATAAAACGCATATCAGGTCCATGTATAAGAGTGTATAAGACTGTCACAGACATTCCTGTACAGTCTCATGACCTAAACCCCAGTCGAGCATTTATGGGGGCAGAGAAAGCAGAGTATTCAGTAACATCACAAGATACTCTTGTGAAATCATGCTGGATAACATGGATCAGCAGATTTTGCACAACCTGGAGAGAACATGTTAATAAAAGTACATCTATCACTGAAGTTAACATGGTGATTATATGATTTGTGAGGAAAAAACATTGTAGTAAATGAGAGAAAAAGGCAACATAGTTTTAAAAGAGTTTCACTACTGGTCTCAGACTTTTGCCTCCACTGTATACCACATGTTCAACCGTTCTGCTGTATACACTGGGTCAAACAAAACATTACAGTCATTACTAAATCATTCGGATGGATAGCCAGGTGTCTTGAGGAGAAATGTTAAATAAAATAGTTAATAATAGTTGTTTATATGAGCACTTCTGGAGCACTGCTCGTTTTTTTCGCTGTGAAAAAACTCAGAAATTTTGTTCGGTGTGTATAGTACTGAAGCAAAAAAATGCACCTGAGTCTTTCGTATTTCCGCATCACCTTCTACATGTAACGGCCTTACAGCTTTTAGAGTGTAATTTCCTGTAAAATGTCCTATTATTTGTCCTGTTTGGGGGGGTTTGCACCATGAAGGTGAGTGCCATAGATCATCACAGCCTTGATGTTATTTGTGACAACACACTCCCACTCGTGATCTTTTGTAAATTAAAAAATATATATATTAAATATTCTGTTAATAATAGAAATAATAACAATAATAACAATGATAATGTATGTGAGTGTGTGTGTGTGTGTGTTTGTATATACATATATTATACGTGTATATATACACACACATAAAAACAGTGGTGCTTAGAAGTTTGTGAACCCTTTAGAACTTTCTATATTGCTGCATAAATATGACCTAAAACATCATCAGATTTTCACACAAGTCCTAAAAGTAGATAAAGTGAACCCAGTTAAACAAATGAGACAAAAATATTAACCCTTTAATCATTCTTTGGTAGAACGGCTTGTGTGCTTAGGGTCGCTGTCTTGTTGCATGACCCACGTTCTCTTGAGATTCAGTTGTGGACAGATGTCCTGACATTTTCCTTTAGAATTCTCTGATATCATTCAGAATTCATTGTTCCATCAATGATGGTGTTACTGTTCATACTGTTACGGTTCGCCATATAAAAACGATGGTGAACCGTCAAAAATCAAATAAGCAGGTTTGGGACACAACTGCAGTTAGCTCCAGATGGTATTAATGAACTGAAATGAAATAAAATAAATAAACAGAATTAAATAAACACAAATAAATAAATAACAAAGACATAATGAGTCTCTGTGTGTGTGTGCCAAAAGCAGCGAATATGCGATCAGGCAGCTGCACACACACAGAGCTCAGCCGCGCCTAGAGCGAGAGACAGGGAGAGAGAGGGAGGGGGGAATCCCCCCGGCCTGCGTCAGATCTGCAGAAATGCGCACACACACACACACGGAGTTGGCGTGAGCGTGGCCAAAGCTCCTGCACGATCTGAATGGCGTGCAGCACTGCGAGAGCACGAGGGAGGAGGAAGCAGACAGTGGCGAACGAGATGGCAAAAATAATAATGAAAGAAAAGCGATATAAAGCTCAGCCTACACTATCTACTTCCCTGCCAGATTACCTCACGCCTCCGGGCGCTCCTTCCTGAGCTTAGTTTGTCCTCTCAAATCCCTATAAAATAAAATAACGAAAGCAAACAAAAGGCGGAAGCGCGGCGCTCTGAAACCGAGCGGGGAATGAGACATGTGAGGTCTCAGAGCACGCAAATGCCAGCGAGTCCCTATTAAAGCGTCTTGGCAGGGATCAGGGCTTACGTGGCGTGCTGAAGTCAGATGAACCGACAGCTACTGCCAGTGGCGAGGCTCTTAAATAGCCAAAGGCAGCAGCTGAGACTCATTTGCTTTGATTGAGCTGTCTACTGACTGACAGCTCAACCAAAGCGGCTGTCAGGAGGCATTCCAGGAATGTGGAACGCTGCTACCATCTAGCGTCCACACCTGGCATCACTCCTAACAGTACCCCCGCCCCCCGAGGGGTGTCGTCCCGCCTCCCCTAAGCGTCCATCCAGGCGCCTCGGGCCTGTCGGACACGCTCAGGGTTGAGCGTCTGACGAATGGGGAGGCCCTGGTAGACAGGGCAAACCCCCCAGCAAGGGACTGAACAGGATGGGGGGGCAGGTGCTGGCAGGTCCGGCGCCTACAGTGGGCAGAGTGACCCAGACGCTGGTCTCGGAGACCACACTGAGGGCTGCTGGCTGAGAAACAGGAGTCGGCAGCTCAAATGCGGAATCCAGCAACTCAGGTGCAGAGTTCGAGACCAGTGACTCAGGGGCAGGACCCAGGACTGGCAACTCATGGGCAGAGCTTGGCAGCTCAGGGACGGAGCTGGGCACTGGCGAAAAAGGAGCCAGATCCGACCCGCTGAGACCGACAAAAAAGGCCGGGGCCAGGGATCTGGCCAGCCGCACAGATGCCAAAGACCTCAGAGACATGGTCAACAACGGCTACCGTGGCGACACAGGAATCGGTCTTGGTGACCGTGGCGTGGGGATCGGGATCAACGATCGAAGTGCAGGAATCGGTCTTGGTGACCGTGGCATGGGGATCGGGATCAACGATCGAAGTGCAGGAATCGGTCTTGGTGATCGTGGCGCGGGGATCAGGACCAGAGATCGCAGCGCAGGAATCGGTCTTGGTGACCGTGGCGTGGGGATCGGGATCAACGATCACAGCGCAGGAATCAGTCTTGGTGACCGTGGCGCGGGGATCGGGATCAATGATCACAGCGCAGGAATCGGTCTTGGTGACCGTGGCACGGGGATCGGGATCAACGATCACAGCGCAGGAATCGGTCTTGGTGACCGTGGCGCGGGGATCGGGATCAACGATCGCAGCACAGGAATCGGTCTTTGTGACCGTGGCGGGGGGATCAGGACCAGAGATCGCAGCGCAGGAATCGGTCTTGGTGACCGTGGCGCGGGGATCGGGACCAACGATCGCGGCGCAGGATTTGATCTTGGTGACCGTGACACAGGGGTTGGCGGCAACGACCGGTGTGCAAACTGCCCAGGTGTAGAGCTTTGTGGCTCAGACGCGGGGCTAGGAGGCGCAAAGGGCTCCTGTACGGGGCCAGGCGGCGCTAACTGCCTCACCGTGGAGTCTTTGTGCTCGAACATGGGGCTTGTGTGCGCGGCGGGCCCAGGTACAGGGCCAGGGGGCGCAATACGCTCAGGCACGGGGTCTGACTGCCCTGGTGCGGAGCTTGAAAGCGCGGCAAGCCCAGGTTCACCGCTGGGGGCGCTGTACGCTCACTCTTCCAGCTTGAGCGTTCAGTGCGCTCGTGAACGGGACTAGGCGGCGCTATATGCCTCTCCGTGGAGTCAGATGGCTCATACACGGGGCTTGTGGGCACATAGAGCTCCTGTACGGGGCCAGGCGGCGCTAAATGCCTCACCGTGGAGTCTATGTGCTCGAATACGGGGCTCGAACACGAGGCGGTGGGCCCAGGTATAGGGCCAGGGGGCGCCATATGCTCAGGCACGGGGTCTGACTGCCCTGGTGCAGAGCTTGAACGTCCAGGTTCACCGCTGGGGGGCGCTGTACGCTCACTCTTCCAGCTTGAGCATGCAGTGCACTCGTGAATGGGGCTAGGCGGCGCTATATGCCCTGGCAAGGGACTGGGTGGACTCGAGCTGTTACTAAGATCCTTCCCCTTCCTCTCACGCTGCTAATGCCAGCTCGAGCAGGTGGTCAAAGGAAGAAGCAGGAGGGAGAAAACACAGCTCGTAATCCACCTGCTCATTTAGCCCTAATCTAAAGGGCTCAATGAGTTCTGGTCCATCAAAGCCACTATCCGTGGGCAGGCCCAGGAATGCAGCCACAAATTCCTGCACTCTCACAAAACCTTGATCGATGTTGAAAATGGTCATCAGTTCGGGGGCAGGAATAAGTGGCTGGGGGTCCGGATAGGGCTTGTCAGATGAAGTCAGATGAACCGACAGCTATTGCCAGTGGCGAGGCTCTTAAATAGCCAAAGGCAGCAGCTGCGGCTCATTTGCTTTGATTGAGCTGTCTACTGACTGACAGCTCAACCAAAGTGACTGTCAGGAGGCATACCAGGAATGTGGAACGCTGCTACCATCTAGCGTCCACACCTGGCATCACTCCTAACAGATGGCAAGACATCCTGCCCAGATGCAGCAAAACAGGCCCAAACCATGACACTACCACCACAATGTTTTCACAGATGGGATAAGGTTCTTATGCTGGAATGCAGTGTTTTTCCTTTCTCTCCAAACATAACGCTTTTCTTTTAAACCAAAAAGTTCCATTTTGATCTCATCCGTCCACAAAACATTCTTCCAATAGCCTTCTGGCTCATCCACGTGATCTTTAGCAAACTGTAGACGAGCAGCAATGTTTCTTTTTGTAGAACAGTGGCTTTTTCCTTGCAACCCTGCCATGCACACCATTGTTGTTCAGTGTTCTTCTGATGGTGGACTCATGAACATTAACATTAGCCAATGTGAGAGAGGCCTTCAGTTGCTTAGAAGTTACCCTGGGGTCTTTTGTGACCTCACCAACTATTACACACGCCTTGCTCTTAGACTGATCTTTGTTGGTCGGCCACTCCTGGGGAGGGTAACAATGGTCTTGAATTTCCTCCATTTGTACACAATCTGTCTGACTGTGGATTGGTGGAGTCCAAACTCTTTAGAGATGGTTTTGTAACCTTTTCCAGCCCTGATGAGCATCAACAACTCTTTTTCTGAGCTCCTCAGAAATGTCGTTTGTTCGTACCATGATACACTTCCACAAAACGTGTGTTGTGAAGAGCAGACTTTTGATAGCTCCCTGTTCTTTATAATAAAAACAGGGGGCCCACTCACACCTGATTGGCATCCCATTGAATTGAAACACCTTACTCTAATTTTCAATTCACCTTCAAAATTCAACTAACGGCTAATTCCCTAGCGTTCCACATACTACTTTTTGGCCACTAATATTGTAATAATTGGATCATTTTCCTCACCCCCATAAATAAATATGACTCAAGTATAATATTTTTGTCTCAATTTGGTGTAAACTGGGTTCCTCTTTATGTAATTTTTAGGACTTGTGGTGAAAAATCTTGATGAATGTTTTAGGTCCTATTTATGCCGAAACATAGAAATTGTCCAAGGGTTCACAGACCGTGTAATGTTATATGTGTACTGTATGTAATGTTTTGTATATATATATATATATATATTATATAATCTCTATATAATATATATATATACAGACATACATATTGTTATTATCAACAGAATATTCATGGCTATTAAAATTCTCATAGCTAATTAAACAAACTAATGATATGCTTAGGTAAACCAGAGAACCACCTGGAACCATGTTATGTGGCCTGAATATAAAAATCCAGCTTTTTGGCTATAATCACCAAATGTTTGCTTGTGAAATCACTAACTGTTTGCTAACTGTTAACCATTCTGTTATGCTTCATGGTTTGTGTGGCAACTAGTGTTATTAGACACAATGTCCAAAGACAATTATCCAAAAGATCTCAGAAACAGCCTTTGAGATAGAAAGGATGATGGTTTGGGATCATTGGACTGGAATATGATTTCAATTCTGTGTCTTTACCATGGTGTGCACACACGGCACCCAAACAATTTCTGAACTAGCACCGTATTTCTGCACCAAAGGCCAGAGTAATAAATTAAAGAGTAATAAACAGTAACAAACACAGAGCTGGTGATAAAAAGCTCTGCCTGTGTTTAGTCAGCTTGGCCTGGCTTTCGGTCCATCTGTAACTTGGCACTGGATCACGGTTTCTCCACTATGCTGGGCCACCTGGCACTATTTGCAAACATGCATAGTAAACACACGTCCTGCTGCTCGTCTTCAGGCGGCCTGTTGCTCAGAATCAAAGCTGTGTCACAATACACAATAGTATAAAGTCATGATGTCAGGTTATATATGCTTTTCATGTAGAATAAATGTTATTTGTAGACATTAATGGGTTTTATATATATATATATATATATATATATATATATATATATATTAGTATTTTGGAGACCCATAAATTACACCCAGAATCATGGGTATTAGTTTGCAGTTGGTCCCTCTTTGCTGTGAAAACAGCCTCCTCTGTTCTGAAAAGTTTCCCACTAGATTTAGAACATGACTGTGAGGATGGGCACTGACTTTGGACAGCAAGCTCTGAGTCATTGTTGGAATTCCAGTTCATCTTAAAGGTGTCTGATCGAGTTAAGGAGTACAAAGTTCAAACCATTTCTTTATGGATTTTATTTTAGGAGGGCAGAGCAGAAAGATGATGAACTGACCCTTTGGAGCTGGAAACTTGTCACCTTAAGAGTTCAACCCATTCTACTACCACTGTTTATAGAGCCCAGTCTTGTGTGCTTCCTAACGTGAACCTGTTAGCAGTGATCACTAATTATTGAGGGGCAAAAAGGGGTGTCTTCATACTTTTGGCCACACAGTGTAGTTCTGAGTGTATGAAATGAATGTTTGTGGATTTCCATTGAAATGCATGTGCAGCTCTAACCATAAAACAGAGACAGATTCACGACACAAAAGGATTATGTATTATTTTCTGTTTTTCAGTTCTTCCTGGAGGACAACGGGACACTGCCGCTCCCGCTTCATAATATTTCCAACGAAACACAATTTCAGCCTGATGGGCGGCCGGAAGCTTTTCACAGGAGGAACAATTTCTACCTTCCTGTGAGTATATTGAGTCAGGTTTGTGCATCAATATCTTTCCATCAGCTCTCATTCAGCAGCTTGTGAGGAAGCTTCCAAAGTTTCTCCACCTGGAGATTTAAAGGCTCACTAAGGACTTTTTGTTGGGTTTAGAATATGGCTTGAGTCTACTGAATAAATGGGAATGGAAATGATGTCATCATCATCATATCATCAGCTGGGCTGGATTGGACAGATTCACTTTTTATCCTTAATCTAGAACTGTCAGTTTATAAGGAATTACAGCGGTACCTCGGTTCCAGAAGGCACGGTGCCAAAAACAATGGGTACTGAGAGAATTTGTCCATAAGAATTTGTTCAAGCACCGCTGTAGTATCTTATCCAGGGGCAATAGTATGATCAGAGCTTTAGAAATAGTAACCTATTTTCTTATAATGTGCAAGGCAAGGAGGTCATGCTGTATTTTTGTTTTTAAAATATTATATTTAAACCATATACTTCCTATAGTTTTAACATAAAAAGCCCACCATCAACAACAAAGACAGACAATGTACCCTTACTTGTAGGGGTGCTGGGACTCAATTTGAGTGCTTGAGCACACCTAAAATGAATGACCTGAATGCGCTCATTTCTCACAGCTTCTGCACACCTCTCAGTCAGCTCTCTATTCTGAAATACACGCCCGTGTGGTAAATACAACAGGAGATGTGTGTGCTGTCCCAGAGCCATGACTAAGACCGGTTCCTTAGCTTGTGACCTTTATTCCTCTTCTGTTGTAGTATTTAATCTACAGCTGCATCCTGGGTCTCATCTCCTGCTCCGTGTTCCTGAGGATCAACTATGAGCTGAAAATGCTCATCATGCTGATGGCCGTGGTGTCCTACAACATCATCATCCTCCAGACTCACGCCTCGCTGCTCGACGACTACAGCCAGTTCCTTTATAAGGACGAGGTCCTGGACAGGTGAGCATGCTGTGCTAAAACAGGAGTTTAAACCAAACGCAACTGCATACCGGACAAAGTTGGGATAGTATGGGAAATGCAGACTTCCGTCGAAGGCGGTAAGGGTCAGCTTCATTTCACCTGTTAATAAACATCCATTCCTGCATTCCAGGCCTGCAACATGTTCCAAAAAAGTTGGGACGGTAAAGCATTTACTACTTTGTAATCTTGCCATTCCTTTTTTGTAATGTGTGCAGCATGTGGTTTTGCATTGTCTTGTTACTAAATGCATGGACGTCCCTGATAAAGATGTCATCCTGAACGCAGCTTATGCTGCTCGAAGACGTTTCTGCATTAATGCTGCATCACAGAAGTGGAACTGACCTTTACCAAGGGCCCTGACCCGACCCCATAGCATGACAGAGCCTGGCTTTTGGACTTGTTCCTCATAACAGTCTGGATGGTCCATTTCTTCCTGAAAATATCTGTTATACTGATGGGTCTGAGCACAATCCCCGTCTCCACTGTGTGATGGTCCATCCCAGATGCCTCCCTGCCCAGAGAAATCGACGCCCCTTCTGGACATGGACATATAACATAAGGCTTCTTTTTAGCACAGTAACGTTTTAAGTGGCATTTGTGAATGTAACTCTTTATTGTAGAGCTTGATAAAGGTTTGATAAAGTAATTCCTTTTCCATGTGGTTCTATCAGCTAGTGATGAATGATGGTTCTTGATGCAGTGCCATCTGAGGCATCGGAGATCACCTGATTATTTAGTTTTTTACCTCATCACTAGCCCTAAATTGCCCTGTCCCAGCATTTTTTGGAATGTGTTCCAGGCCTGAAACGCAGTAATGGATGTTTATTAACAAATGAAATGACACTGACCAGAAAAAAAACATGAAATATACCATCTGCAATGAAATAGAAGTCAAAGGAAATGCTGCATTGTTTGTTTAATTTGCAATTCCATATTTTTCCACGCTTGTCTGAATTGGGGCTGTATTAAAAATCCTATTTGTATCAAAGCACCATATGTAGCTCTCAAGCTCCTGACTTACTTCCTCACTTTGGGTACAAGTTCATATCTTGTTTGTTTGTGTAAGACTGTCCTCACACTCTGCAGTCCTCTCTGGTGGTGTTTTACTTTGTTTGACATTTTTATTTTTTTCTTTGTTTACTTTGATTTTGATTAAGGTCTGTCACAATAAACAGAAAGCAGAACAAAAACAGAATAACAGCTTTAATACCAAGCCAAAAAACATATTGGGACAAAAACCCTCATGTGGCCAAAAGTATTGGGACACATACCAAAACGTGGCAAAAAACCGTATTGGGACAAAACCCACATGGGGCCAAAAGTATTTGGACACAAACCCAAATGGGGCCAAAAGTATTTGGACACAATCCCACATGTGGTCAAAATTATTGGGACACAATCCCACATGTGACCAAACATATTGGGACACAAACCCAAACAGGGTCAAAAGTATTGGGACACAAACCCACATGTGGACAAAAGTATTAGGACACAAACCCACATTTGGACAAAAGTATTGGGTCCCAAACCCAAATGGGGCTAAAAGTATTGGGGGACAAACCCAAACGGAGCCAAAAGTATTTGGACAAAATCCCAGATATGGCCAAAAGTACTGGGACACAAACCCACATGTGGACAAAAGTATTGGGCCACAAACCCAAACGTAGCCAAAGGTGTTTAGACACAATCCCACATGGGGTCAAAAATATTGGGGCACAATATCACATATGACCTAAAATATTGGGACACAATCACACATGTGACCAAACATATTGGGACACAAACCCAAACAGGGCCAAAAGTATTGGGACACAAACCCAAACAGGGCCAAAAGTATTGGGACACAAACCCACGTGTGGACAAAAGTATTAGGACACAAACCCACATGTGTCCAAAAATATTGGGGGACAATATCACATATGGCCTAAAATATTGGGACACAATCCCACATATGGCCAGATGTGGACAAAAGCACTGGTATTAAAATCAGCTTTTTTGAAAGTATTCAGATAAATTATGAAGTTTATTTTATTTTACTGTATATTAAGGTGAAGTTTAAACTCCTAGTTCATTTACACATTACCTTTGTAGACAAAAAACTTAAATTCAGTAGAGCTCAGTTTAAAATACACTGGAAAACATGACATGTGCTTTGTGAAAGGTTGTGTCTCCTTTCCAGTCGCTGCACTAGCAAGGTCTCAGAACTTGTGAATTTTCTTGTTTATGGTTCATTAGTAGATTCTAATCTGTCACATTTAATTTGTGTTGACGTCTGTGAATTTGGAAAGGAGTTCATTCTAGACGTAAAATGAAAGCACATTTTCATATCTGAGCCCAGCGTGGATTCAAATATGAGAGGAAATCAGGTGAAAGATTGAAAGTGTGAAGGATTCTGATTGCTAGCCGAGCTGCAAGCTCTGGAGCCGTGCTAACGCTAAGCAGCAGTGACAGTCATTATTAATGGACAGCTGGAGGTGTCATGGCTCTCTGGTTTCTCCTGAGCTGCAGGATTGATGTGTAATAGAGGATCAGTTCCACTCACACAACTCTCTCTCTCTTTTTCTCTTCCACACCAAGGCCAGGCGTTCTTAAGGACCTGAAGACGATGGGTTCTGTCTCGCTCTTCATCTTCTTCATTACGCTGCTCGTACTGGCCAGACAGGTGAGCTCTGATACAGGAGTCTGTTCTTTTCTTTCTTTCTCTCGCCTTTCGTTATACAGTGCTTGAAAAGCTGTATATGGTTCTCCCTTTTCTTCTTCTTCCAGATGTTTCTGTGATTAATACAACAAGATACTGCTTAACGTACAGACACGGTTCAAACACTGTTGGGTAGATCCAATTTATCAAGATTAAAAAGTTAAACTTTAAGAAAAACATTAAATGTTCAGATTCCATTTTGACAGGTATTGGGACACAATCCTACTCGTGGACAAAATTATTGGGACACAAACCCACATGTGGACAAAATTATTGGGACACAAACCCACATGTGGACAAAATTATTGGGACACAAACCCACATGTGGACAAAATTATTGGGACACAAATCCACATGTGACCAAAATTATTGGGATACAAACCAACATATGGCCAAAAGTATTGGGACACAAATCCATATGTGACCAAAAGTATTAGGACACAAACCAACATATGGCCAAAGTATTGGGACACAAATCCACATGTGGCCAAAGTATTGGGACACAAACTCAAACAGGGCCAAAACTATTGGGACACATCCCAACATATGGCTAAAGTATTGTGACACAAATCCACATGTGACCAAAATTATTGGGATACACACCAACATATGGCCAAAAGTATTGGGACACAAATCCATATGTGACCAAAAGTATTGGGACACAAATCCACATGTGGCCAAAAGTATTGGAATACAAACCAACACATGGCCAAAAGTATTGAGACACAGTCCCATTTGTTTCCAAAACTATTGGGATACAAACCAACGTGTGGACAAAACTATTGGGGCAAAAATACACACATGGCCAATAGTATTGGGACATAATCCCACATATGGCCAGAAGTATTGGGACATAATCCCACATATGGCCAAAAGTATTGGGACATAACCCCACATATGGCCAAAACTACTGGGACATAACCTCACATATGACCAAAAGTATTGGGACACAATCCCACATATGGCCAAAAGTATTGGGACATAACCCCACATATGGCCAAAACTATTGGGACATAACCCCACATATGGCCAAAACTATTGGGACATAACCCCACATATGGTCAAAAGTATTGGGACACAATCCCACATGGACACAAGTATTGGGACATAACAACACATATGGCCAAAAGTATTGTGACACAATCCCACATATGGCCAAAAGTATTGGGACATAAATACACATGTGGACAAAAGTATTGTAATACAAACCAACACATGGCCAAAAGTATTGAGAGACAGTCCCACTTGTGGCCAAAACTATTGGGATGCAAACCATGTGGACAAAACTATTGGGACACATCCCCACATATGACCAAAAGTATTGGGACACAAATCCACATGTGGACAAAAGTGTTGGGACACATCCATTTGTGTCCGAATGAGTGGCAACACAAACCAACATTTCAAGCACAATTTTAGTTCGTTCAGGACTTGCAGCAATAGTTCTTTCTTGCTTTCACTTCCTGTCCTTTATTTTAAACCCAATTTTTGTTCTGAAATATTTTTTCACACTTTCCATTTCTATCTACCTTTTTTGCCTATTTGTCTTTCTTTTTTATCCTCTTCATTAGGCTTTTCGTCTAATTTCTTTCATTAATATATTTCTTTTTCATACAGCTTTTTTAAAAATCTGTTTTGTATTTCTTCTTTCTTTTCCTTTGTTCGTTCTTTCATTTTCATGCATCCATTCCATTCTATGCCATGCTTTAAATTCATTTTCTTTCTTGCATCTTTTTGTCATTATGCTTCTTTGTTTTTTTATTCTTCTAATTAAAGGTTTTTATTTTCTGTTTTTTTATTCCATGTTCTTATTTTATTTAATGCAGCTTCTCAATTTTTTTTCTGAATTTTTCCTTTCTGTTTTTGTTTTAAATTCATTTGTTTCTTTTTCAATTGAAATCAAAGCACCATGTTTAGCTCTCAAGCCAGTGACCTACGTCCTCACTGTGGGTACGAGTCGATATTCTTGTTTGTTTCTATAAGACTGCAGTCCTCCCTGGTGGTGTTTTACTTGACTTGCATATGTTCTTTCTTTATTTACTTTGGTTAAGCTCTGTCAAAATAAACAGAAAGCAGCATAAAAACAGAATAAGAGCTTGGCTCCAAAGCCAAAGACGGCAGGTTCGGATTGACCTCGCCTGGTGGCCGTGTCCCCAGACCACTGATCCCCGGGCAGAGCAGCAGTGGTGCCCTGCAGCAGGTGCTAAACATAATCCAGACCTTACATAAAGCCCCCCATCGATCTCAGACCTCTGTGATCCCGGCGCTGTTGAACTATTCTGCTCTCAGACGGCAGAGGACATGGGGTTTGTTTCCTTCAGCTTCCATCCTCCATCCGTCTTCACTCAGCACGATGTACAGTACTGGGTCAGAGGTCAAGCGCAAACAGCCCCGAAACCACAACACTGCAACAACCTCAGCCAAATCGGATTTAATAATACATGTAGACTCCAGTCTTTGTCTTTCCTTCTCTGGTTTCCTTCTATTTTTATCTGTCTTTAATACTGTTCGCCCCCATTCACTTTTGTTTCTGTCATTTTTTTTTTCTTTTTCATGTTTTCCATTAATAACTTTCTTCCATTATTTTTTATGTTTTTTATCTTTTTTCATTTCTTCCATTCTTAATTTTTTCTTTTGTTCTATTTCTTTCGTTCATTATTTATTTTTCTCTCTTTCTTTTTCTTTAATTCTTGATTTCATTTTGTTTTTCTGTACATTAATGTCTTTTTCTTACAATGTTTTACATTGCTCAAACCATTTTCTGTTGTAATTCCCTTTTGATCTGTTTTTAACTGTCTTTCTTTCTTTCTTTCTTTCTTTCTTTCTTTCTTTGTCTCTGATTCCCTCTTTCTTTAATTCTTGATTCAATTTATGTTTTCCTTTACATTTGTCTTTTTTCTTGCTTCTTTTACATAGCTCAAACTATTTTCTTTTTTACTCCCTTTCATTGTATTTTTAAATTTATTTCACTTTATTTCATTTCAATTCATTTCTTTCTGTATTTATCTTTCAACAGTTTTGTTTGTTTCTTTCTTTCTTTATTTCACGTGTCCCGTTCTATTTTATTTTCCATTTTTATCTTTAGTTTATTCAGTATCTTTACTGTTTGTGGTATCTAATAGTGATAGAAGTGATTTCAGTATATTCAGTATGTATAGTACTTTTCAGTATTGTTAGTGTTTTGATTATCTTATTTAGTATCTTTAATATCAGCATTATATAAACATCTTTAGTATCTTCAGTCCCTGTAGTGTCATCAGTGATTGTGGTATCTTCTGAACCTGTAGTGCCTTGAGTATCAGTAGAATCTGTAGTATCCTTAGTATCTGTAGTATCCTTAGTATTTGTAGTATCTGTTATCTATAAGGTCTTTAGTTTCTGCGTATGTGAACCTTTGCTTTCAGTATCTGGTGTGACCCCCCTGTGCAGCAATAACTGCAGCTAAACGTTTTTAGCCCATTCCTCCGTACAGAACAGCTTCAACTCTGGGATGTTAGTGAGTTTCCTTACATTAGCTGCTCGCTTCAGGTCTTTCCACAACATTTCGATTAGTTTAGGGTCAGGACTTTGACTTGGCCATTCCAAAACATGAACTTTAATCTTGACTTGTGCTTAGGGGGGTTGTCTTGCTGCATGACCCACCTTCTCTTGAGATTCAGTTAATGGACAGATGTCCTGACATTTTCCTTTAGAATTCTCTGATGTCATTCAGAATTCATTGTTCCATCAATGATAGCAAGCCGTACTGGCCCAGATGCAGCAAAACAGGCCCAAACCATGATACTACCACCATGTTTCACAGAT